>VHZZ01003581.1:98671-110391 GCA_009801015.1 Silene noctiflora
GAACAGCTCGTTATAAGCTACACCAATGTCAGTGGGCCCATTCCTGATTTCTCCAGCATGAAGAATTTGTACAATTTGTATCTCGACAACAAGTCCTGCAGCCTGAGCCACTGAACTACATGTTAAAGGCAGCCTCATCAGGGTCCATTCTCTTGCCAGTCTCCTTCCTCCTGAACAAATAATAGAGCATTTATTGGTAAACCCACAACGTGCACAACATCACGCCCAACCGTCATTCTGAGAGCACCTATGGTCCATCAAACCCAATGTCCTGGCATTGGAGTACAAAAAACGTTTAGCATTTCAGTTCTTTTTTTTAAAACACAAACACAGACCTGAATAAAATATCCTGTAGTCCTGTAATGTTGGAAAAATTCTTAGCTGGTTTAAAGCAGTACACTCAAAACCATCCCATATCTGTCTCCAGCTATCTATGTCATATAAGAACTAATCATCTCATCTCCGACTGAGACACTGCAACCTTAAGGATGCAGAACATACGCTTCTAAGCCATTTTCTTTTTTAAATGTCGTTTTAAAATTTAAATCCAATTCAAGTTTGGCTAGTTTATTATCTTTAGATTTATGTTGAAGGCTTGAAGCATATGTCCTTAGCGATCATTGTCACCTATACTCATCTCCTGATAGCATTTTAGTGGTCAAAATATGTTTGATTTGTAAAAATATCTATCCGCACATCATGCATAACATGAGAACCAGCATTAAGCATTCATTTTGTTACAGAATCCATATACAGCATCGATATCTTCCCCTCCTTTGCATTCGGAACCTAGGTTACCGTCACTCTATAGGTAGACAGTTTGTGACAACTCAACATGAAGATCAACCATAACAAAGTCAGTATCCACAGCTAAAAACAGTTGATAATAATCAAAAGTCATGCTAAAAAAAGTTCCTTGTAGTACAAACAATTATAAATTTAATCCTAAGATGAAAATTATTTCTTTGAACTTTTTAAGTTGCTTCCTACTTTGCAATTGAGGTTATTCTGCTGAGGAATTAGGCTACTATAAGCATGTTTTGAAACAGAAAGTTGAAATTACCAATCAAAGATATTTTAAATTGAATCCTAAGATCAAAACTTTTCTGTATAGAGATATGAAAACACAATAAAAGAAAAACTGAACTTCCTGCAAAAGATATGAATGTGCATAGCCTTCATTCTTAGGTGTGAACTCACTTGAATTAGAAAAACTTGTCAACGTTAATGACAGTGAATGAAGAAATTAAGAAGTTGAGCACGTGTTTGCATATGTTTCTTCACCACCTCTTCTTGCTTAAAACATACCTCACCTTTTATACACCTTAAACACCAAAAATAAAGCCCTTAAACTCTTATCATATGTGTATTATCATAATATACATATTCCTTTACACAATAAATTGTATTAGAGATACTTCAAGGCTGGTTGTATCAACAGATGGAAACATGACACATACAAGCATCAACAAAGCAATAGATGCAGTTGCCAACTACAGCAGAACGCCAATCAAGATTTTCATCAAGAATGACACTTATGTTGGCCATGTTGTAATTCCCATATGGAAGTCCAACATTTTTCTCCAAGGGCAACATATTGCTGGAACTATAATTTAAGATAATAGGGCTATTGCACACTATGGTACTGATGAGACGCTACTGTAGGTATGTATAATGCATGAAATTTTTGTTATTTTGAAAAAGTATATCTTCCTTTTTTTTTACTTATGAGGGAAAAAAAGGAGAGTGTAGTTTTCTTATGAGATAAAGGAAAACTATTAAGCCTATCAAATATTCAGTATACTGGTAGTAAAGTAAGGTTTAAAGTGCAAAATTCTAGCAGCCACAATGGCTTTATTTTGTTTAACCAAGCTGACAAACTGGACTCTTTCTACCAGCAAAAGTCTTGATATCTTTCTTTACAAATACATGAATACTTCACAAGGGATCTGATCTTGTTTTGCTTGTTTTTTGGTGAAATCACAGTGGTAGAGGTAGATGGATTCATGGCAGCAGACTTGGCCATTTCAAATATAGCAAGAGTAAAGGCAGGTCAAGCAGTTGCCTTTAGGGGCGAAGGCAATCAGACAGTGCTCCGCAGATGTGTCCTTGAGGGGTATCAAGACACCTTGTTCACCCAAAGAGGTCGCCACTTCTTTCGCGACACCATCATATACGGAACAATAGACTTTATCTTTAGCGACTCCCAAGCTGTGTTCCAAAACACCATTTTGTACTTCCACACTCCCTATCAAGGACAATCAGATGTCCTTACTGCTCAAGGACGCCGGTATGTAGATAATGCAACTGATATAGGTATCCAAAACTGCACTTTGACAGTCAATCCGCTCTCTCAAGAAACTCCTGGAAGTGCGTACCTTGGACGCCCTTGGAAGACATTTTCAATGACTGTGATCATGGAGAGTTTTCTTGACACGATCATCAACCCTAATTGATGGATAGCTTGGGAGAACAACAACACATCCTTGTTATATGTGTACTGTGCAGAGTACAACAATCGGGGTCCCAAAAAAAACACCTATGATCGACTGAAATGTCCTGGTTGCAAAGCCATACATGATCGCCAAGAAGCTCAGAGATTCACAGCCAGAAACTTCATCCAAGGCGATAAGTGGATCCCTGCTACAGGAGTACCTTTCTTTGTAGACCTGATTTCTTAGATATAATTATATTGTCTACCGAACTACTTGTTAGTTGATGAATAGATGATATCAATAGTTA
Organism: Silene noctiflora; assembly: GCA_009801015.1. NCBI lineage: Eukaryota > Viridiplantae > Streptophyta > Magnoliopsida > Caryophyllales > Caryophyllaceae > Silene > Silene noctiflora. The sequence goes on from VHZZ01003581.1 coordinate 101,414, forward strand.
CTGACGTAGTGAATAGATGAATTAAAGCAGTATGAAGGTCCATGTGTTTATACTCAAGAAATATATGGTAGTTATGAAAAATTTATTATCTTCTTTAGCATTCTATTTGAAACCAACATACACAATTTCTCCTTTTTTTCTTGACTTTGTTATGGTTGATCTCCATGTTGAGTTGTCACAAACTGGCTACCTATCGAGTGTCGGTAACCTAGGTTCCGAATGCAAAGGAGAGACAGATATCGATGTTGTATATTTATTCTGGAACAATATGTTTGCTTAATGCTGGTTTTCATGTTATGCATATGATGTGCGGAAAGATCTTTTTACGAATCAGATATATTTTCGTATGATCTATCCACACATGATGTTTTTATGCATATGATGTGCGGATAGATTATATATTAGGCCCAATATCATGTTATGCATATGATGTGTGGATAGATTTTTTTAAGTATAGGTGACAATGATCGCTAAGGACATATGCTTCAAGCCCAATATTATTGAATTAGTGTGCGGTTTTGATACATCTTATGCGGATAGATCTTTTTACGAATAAGATATTCTAAACATATATTGGGCCTAATATATAATCAATATATGTGTCACATATCTTATTAAATATCGTAACTTTTCATTATTGGCCTTATGTATTTTATTCGTTATTATCTCATTTTTTGAATACATGTATTTTAAATACCACAGTACAAATATTATATTTAAAATCCACAATTTTTTTGTAAAACTTTACTCACATTATTGAATTAGTGTGCGGTTTTGATATTTTTTCTTTATATTTGTTACTTTGTATATTGTAACAAAGTTACAAAAATAACTATATGCTTCATCGGAGACTTTAAGATCGTGTAAATAATCATAAGTTGTTTCACTTGAAGTAGAATTTTTTTTAGTAAATAACTTATTTGACAAAAATAGTTTCAGAGTAAAATTGTCAAATTTTCTCTATTCTAACTCTAAATATTACAAACTACAACTATATATTTTAAATTTTAATTGAAAGTGTAGTTAAATATTATTATCTCTAATTATTATAAGTTCTCTATACATGACAATCTAAAAAACCGCGCATTCGCATGGATACACACAAGTTCTCATTTAAAACGGGCATATCCGTCTGAAGAGAGACTAATTATTTTTCCAAAACTATTTAATTTATTTACCTAATAACTCCTCAATTTGGGGATTTTAAAAGGGAGCAGCTTTTTAATGCAAATACTTCTCCACAGTGGTGTTCTTAGCTATCTTTGCAGACCTCCCTTGTGATGGGCAAGTATATGCTCCTTCACAAATTTCTCTCCAATTAGAAATAGACTATTCATTTTTATTTAGAATTATACAATCTCCGTCCCGGACAATAGTTACAAAAATCCCCAATTTCCCTCCATTAATTCCACTCATACAATCATATTCTTCCCCTTTTTTGAAAACCCTTATCAATTCCCGGTCTCTCAATACTTCTATAATCCTTCGAACAAGGTATTTTCATACTTTTCTGATTGATTTCAAGTTCCCCTTTTTTGAAAATTGCATAAAGTTTCAATCTTTAACACATAATTCTACAATTCGATTGATAATTAGCGAAGATTTTTTTAAATAAATAATGGGCCTTTAATCGCATCAGTAGCATCCGATTCAAGGTTTATATCAATAGGTTATTAAAATGGGATTTAGGGATATTGCTTACTCCTACTGGTACAACTTATTCACATTTAACATCGTCTTATTCTCATTTACCAACTTGTATTGCACCTTGTTACGGTTTGTTGATTCTTGTTATTTAGTATAATGCTATTTGTACTGGCAGAAATGCTGGTTTGTAATCTCGGGTCATTTTAAATTGCAGTAGGAAACCTGTGTTACTCCAACACTTTACTTGTGTTCAATACTTCAATTTAGACCAAAAAATTGAAATGATACGTCCTAGAAGAGTCTGAGTAACAATTTACGTAGGTTCAATACTTCAATTTTGTTTGTTGTAGCTCTTTCGAGTAAGTTATTTGATGTTTCTGCAGGATGTCAGTTGAAATGGTTGCCTGTAATCGAATATTTATCAATCACATGTTCTGTTCTGATATGTTCAGTTCATCAGATTATGATCAACGTCCTGATATGTACAGTACGTCCTGATATGTTCAGTTCAGTTCAGTGACAAGTGCTTTATTTATACATTTTAACCCCCTAGATTAGCTCCATTTTGCATGTCATTTAGCACTTATCTTAGTGTTTTTGAGCTAATATTGTATTTCTAGTTGCATTTGCTTGTCTAAACATGTTTTGTAGGTAAATAAGCTTTTAGGAGCTAAATTCCACTAAGAATGCAAGCTAGAGTACAAGGGCTAAGTCAAGACCACGAATTAGACTAAGTATGGAATTTTGCATGGGTTTTTGCATGGAGATTTAATGGATCAATGAGGAAATGCAAAATGAAGTCAATGCAAAGTCAAGCCCAATGTTTGAAGTCCAAAAATGAATGAAGAGGCATAGGATTCCAAGATCACAAAAGCTAGGGCAAAAGGTCATTAACCGGGTGTTAAAACGAGCATTAAACCTTATGCATAGGATTCCTTGGCATTAATGCCAAGGATTAAAGGTGCCCGGACTAAATCACTACGACCCCGATCGGGGTTAGGTGTCCCTGATCGGGGACGCAGGGTCCTAAATGCACCCGTTCATTCCTCTTCTCCTATAAATACTAGGCCTCGTCCAACACACTCGGACACAACTCCTTACCTCTTCCCACACGTATTTCTCATGTAATTCTCTCTAAATAATAATAGTTAGTTTAGTTTAGTTTAGATTAGTATTTCATTATTGTTACATTTTAATCATTCCTTTATATTAATACAATTTCCATTTGCAATTTCATTTCAATTCAAGTTCATTTTAGTTATTGTTCTTCAAGTTCAAGTTATTCATTTCTTTTATGTTCCTCATTTCCATACGGTAATTCTATTTAGCTTTCATTTTATTTATGTTATTTTCATTATAGTTTTGAATTATGTTTGCATTTTCATTTCTATTTAGCATTTACATTTTTTATTTCCTTAACATGAGTAGCTAGAATTTCTAATCTAGGTAATAGGGGAGTCATGCATAGTTGATAAATAAAACAAGTTGTTAATTGGTTAATCACTTATCATCTCTACCATATGTTTGCATTGTAATGATTAGTCTATGATTTATGGCCATAATCTTTTGACTAAAATCCGTTATACATTCTATAAGTCGAGAGGCACGGAAATGTATTAGAACTAACATGTGCAGTAGATCGACCTAGCTCATAGTGAAAGCTTGTTAGGACCCGATTTAAAGTCAATGCTAATAGTGAAAGTTGGGTGTCTTTTGGCCTAGATGATCATTCGTGACTACTAGTTTAATAACTAATTTAGATGTCAATTTGCATGTATGAATCAACCCCCTAGACGTCTTTTATTTTATTGTTAGCATTTTTACTTTGCATAAATAAATCGACCAACCCCAATATTTTGTGACTGACCGAGATAGAATTCACCCCATAACAATTAATTAACAATCACCGTACTATCCGTGGATTCGACCCCTAAATACTACATTAATTTGTGTTGCTAGGGAAATTTATTTTTGATAGGTTGGCGACGACCTGTTCATTCAGCAGTGAGTCAAAATCATTCACATATTTATTATTCACAGCAATGCAGGATTGTCCGACTGTGAATAGTGTTGTTTCTTATACAATGCTACAATGTTAAATTTACAGGGGAACTTTCGGTTATGCATGTGTTCATGCCCATCTTGGTAGGACAGCAAGCAGAAGCGATGTCTTAGAATATCTCGGTTTTCTTCTAAAAGCCAGATTACCATGGCAAAATTATCAGGTACTTCCGATTATATATTATGATTTCTATATTTTGTTATCCTTCATTGTTTATACTTTATACACCATTGTCTCATACTTTTTCTATATTTTGGTTTCTATATGTTGTTATCCTCTTTCGGGTGGTGGTGGTGATGATGTTCTCTTAAAAAAGTGAAAATTGCGGACTACAAACTGAATGGTTTTAAAGTTGCGATTAAGATTTTGAACCGCAGGAAGATCAAGAAAATTAAAAAGGAAGAGAAAGGTTTTCCCATTTTCTTGATTGATACTATTTTTTGTTTTTCTTGAATGAAATTTTGATAGGTTTTTGGCTACTTTGCTTTGCTGACGTTCTTTTGTACTCGTATGTTTCAGCATTCAGAATGATTTATTTTTGCTCGATTTTTTGGCTAGAGATTATCCATTAGCTGAATCAGGATTAATTTAACATCACAGTTGTGTTTTAACACTCTTTTTTAGTGAGAAGAGAAATCCATATTTTGAGGTTGTTCATGCATCCTCACATCATACGACTTTACGAAGTTATTGAGACACCTTCCGACATCTAATTTGTGACGGAGTATGTGAAGTCTGGAGAACTGTTTAATTACCTTGTTGAAAAGGGTCGACTACAAGAGATGAAGCAAGACATCTGTTCCAGCAGGCAATTTCAAGTTCTCTGTTTTTTTTTCCCGTTTTTTCTAATATACTTTCATTTATTCGTATGAATATACAAGCATTTAATAAGTTTGTGGTGTTTTGTTGTGTTCTTGGAACCAGATAATATGAGGACTAGAGGACTGTCATCGGAATATGTTTGTGCATCTCGATTTGTAACTCGAAACCTACCGTTATATTTTCGTCACAATGTAAAGATGGCAGACTTTGGTTTAAGCAACATAATGCGACATGGTCATTTTCTGAAGACTAGTTGTGGCAGCCCAAACTACGCGGCTCCAGAGGTACAGATATCGATACTGTTATAAAAGCTTTTGATTCAACTAATAAGTCTTAAATGATTAAATCATCAGAAAAGGAATATCAGCCTAAATATGTATGAAGTTTAATCTTTTCAGAAATGTGTGTTGATTTAATCTATTATGTCACCTAAACATGTTTCATCTTCAGTCTTTTACTCGCTGCATTCACTGCGATACCATCACTGAAATTTGTGCTACTAATTGAATTACTACTTTCTACCGATGTTTTTTGTTTGTAGATTCTCAATGGGAAACTCTATGTTGGACCCGAAGTTGATGTATGGAGTTGTGGTGTTATCTTATATGATCTACTTTGTGGATCCTTCCTTTAGATGATGAGAACATCCCAATTTTTCACAAGAAAATAATGGTACGTCCTTTCATACGTTCTTGTGTCTAGTTACCTTTATATAAACTCTTGCAAAGCCTGGATGCATAAAATTTGATACCGCGTTTATTAATTGTGTAGAGCGGATGTTATCCCAGACAAAGACATTTGTCAGATGGAGCCAAAGATTTGATTGCCAGGATGCTCGAGGTTGACCCCATGAAGCGAATCACCATCCCAATGATCCGCCGGAACTCATGGTTTCAAGCGAATCTGACACGTTATTTAGTTGTGCCTTTTACGGATACTATGCAACAAGTGCAGGTTAGAGTGCACTATCTTATATGCTTTTATAAAAGTTAATTTTAGTTTTAGCTGCAGTAAAAGTTGCATCTTTACGATTAGTTTTACTTGAAGATTGATGAAAGTACACTCTTAAAGGTTATAAGAATGGGATTTCACAAGGATCAATTTATTGCATCCTTGTCCAACCGACACCAGAAGGAGGTTTAACTTGTACTCCATAGCTTATTGGATTTCAAAAGTGTGTGCAACCAGGAACTGATTGATAACTTTACTTTTGTTCCATGGAACTGTTGCGTACTACTTGCTTTTTGACAGCCGAATTCGTGCTTCGGGATTTAATGGTGCGCTATCTTTTCATCATAGAAGTTTTGTTAAACTTATTAAAAATTGTGACCTGCATATAAATGACAGGATCGATTTTTTGATAGGAAGCGTAGTCATCACTTCATGACTGTAATACTCGTGATTTTTGGCATTGGGACACTCGGCAGAGTACAGGGTACTCGACCGAGTGCCCATGTGGGTTGGTCTGTCAGTGTTCTGGGATCTGGGGACTTGGACGAGTGCGGAGCACTCGGTCGAGTGTCCAGTTCGTGTCGGCTTTTTGGCGGAAAGTATATACATTAGAACGAGAAGCAGTAAATCATTTATTCACTTTTAAAACAAAAACCTAAACATCGATAACTGCTCCTCCTTCTAATCCTTCAATCCGCGGCGCATCCTTGTTATTGTTGGGGTTTTCACGCATCTTAATACTGTAATCGTCAGGGTAAGTTTTTAATTGAATCTTTTGGCCTATCGTATGTAACCCTAATTCTTGATTTGGGGGTTTTTGGGGATTTGTGCTTTATTTGTCTTAATTGATTCGTTATAGTTGGAGACTTCGTAGAGGAAGCATTCTGATCCATTGCTTGTTTCTAGATTGCTTGTTGAGGTAGGGTTTCCATACTCAGTTGATTGTAGAACTGTATATTATATAATATGACGATATTGTAATGTGTATTGTGATATGATTATATGATTGTGACGATGTTGTGATGACGATGTTGGTGGTGGATGTTGGTGTTGGGTGTGATTGAGATGTGATTGATATTGTGATTTTGTGAGCCATTATGAGAGGTGGTCTCACCCCCCATTGTTCGCCTCTTCCGTTCTCTCAGCGCAAGAGAGATGTGCACATTAAGGGACTTGGGTATTGTGGGTGGTTAGGTGGTTGGCTGCGGTCTTCCACTGGCAGGGCTACACACTTCAGTGTGTAATCGGTTACTTGATGTGTGGTGTGTGGTGATGGTGATGGTGACGGTGTTGTGGATCGTTCTGTTGATTACATTGTTTACTTTATATGGTTGTTCAGTTGACTAACCCCATTATCGTTTTCAAAACTGTGGTGATCCATTTGGGGATGGTGAGTAGTTGGTTTAGTAGGTATTGACGATGATGGTTGTTGACTATGCGGCGGGGTTAGTAGGGTGGAGTCTTCACGAGTTTTGTCTTTAGCTTCCGCATACTTTGTTTAGTTATCACTTTTGTTTTGGTTTGGATTTTGTACTCCGTTTTATGGAGAATTTTGTAATCACTTTAAATTATATTTACTTTTAATGTGTCATTATGGTTACTATGATGTTCACTACCTCGGGAAACCGAGATGGTAGCATCATTGTATTCAGAGGTAGTCCTTGGTAAGGTGCCTCGGAGTATAGGAGTGTTACAATGACAGCTTTGCTGCTTATCTTTTTGGCTTCAGTATATATGCAAGTATATGAGAAGGTTTACTCGTCTTTAACATTCTGGATAACAGTGAAATTTTTTCTCCCGACTCTCGGAACTTCTATCATGATTATGCTGAAAACGAAGGAATGTGCTCGCGCCAGCCACTTCCTGTCCAGAGGAAATGGGCTCTTGGACTGCAGGTTTTCCTCATACTTCCCTTTTCTGTCTAGCACTCTCCTCATTTTTTTGGATTGTCTCTGATGCTGTTGTTTTCTTTATGCTGAAATCCATTTTCCTATCTGATTGCAGTCACAACCCCGTCCACGTGAGATCGTGATTGAAGTTATGAAAGCACTGCAACGATTGAATGTCTCCTGGAAAAAGATCGGTCATTACAATATCAAGTGTTGTTGGATTCCTGATTTTCTTGGACAGCCTGAAGGAATGGCCATTAATCCTGTCAATAATGTTCTGAAGTTTAAAGTGCAGATGTGTCCCTTATCTAGTTCATACTGCTATATTAACACTAAAAATTGGTAGAATTGTACAAAGGTTCATGCTCATGGATGTGGCATACCGGAACTGACCCGTTCCCTAATATCCGTACCTGTAAGAGAAATTACTAACATGTTTTGATGAATGTGATTCACAGCTTTACAAGACTGTTTAGGGGAAGTATCACAAGACTGTTTAGGGGAAATATCTGGTTGATCTACAATGGGTTCAAGGAGCAAAAATGCTATTTCTTGAACTTTGTGCAGCTCTGCTTACGCAACTTCATGTAATTTTGACTGCAATTAATCTAGCAAAATCAAATTCATATCAACATCCTAGTTGTTTATTTGATCTATGATATTGTATATGCAGTTATGCACTTCTTTTATGGATTTAGAGTGGTTGAGTTACTTAAGTGTTAATCCTAAATAACTTCTTGCATTTTCTCATAAATTGCAAAAACAAACTAGTCTTGCAAAAACGAGTCTCAACTCGCAACAGCAGGTCTTGCAACAACAAGGCGTTTTGATTAGTGCCTCACCGTAAGGAAAACACAATTAGATTTATAGCGAAACAATTCCATTCAATTATTTTGTGAATCAAGGAAAATATTTAGTTGAATAACAAGACATTTTCATCATAAGTATTAATAAGAGGAGGTTCATGGAGGTAGGCCAAGAGCATCACAAAGGCATTTGTTGTGTTCAAAGGCAGAAGGGCTGAGTTGCTTAAAGCGATGGCCCTTGGGAATTTTGCCACAAAGTTGGTTGTAACTCACGCTGAAACGGTCCATATTCTCAAGGCGGCCGAGTTGTTTGTTAATGGAGCCATAGACCTTGTTGTGTGATATGTCGAACACTGTAATTCACCAAGGCAATAGGACGTTAATAAAATCAAACTCAAGTTGATTGTCATTCAGAATCATTTCCCTTATAGACAGCTTATCTTTTCCCAGTAAAAAGGAGGCATCCCCTTGGAACTTATTGTAGAACAAATCCAGCATGCTGAAGTTAACGTTCCCTAACGACTTGGGGATCTCACCAGAGATATGTTCGTTGGCAGAGAGCCATAAGGACATTTCATTCTTAAACAATCTGTAACTCTCAGGAATGGGACCGCTTAACATGTTGCTTTCAAGCGTAATCTCAGCAAGGTTGGGAAGGCGATGAAAGTAGGAGGGAAAGGGGCCAATTAAGCGGTTGTTGTCGAGATACTGTAATACTACGGATTTCCCTACCTTGGTAACTCGATCGAGTAAGTCCTACTCGATCGAGTAGGTAAGTGTCGGTGAAAATCAGGTTCTGGA
>VHZZ01003582.1:57597-69505 GCA_009801015.1 Silene noctiflora
CAATGTTTTATTATTTTGTCGATATTGAATGAAGGAAAATGGGATTAATATTTTTTATGTGCCTTTGGATGACCTATTTTTGTGTATGGATTTGTTTTCTGTAAGATGGATTAATCTACGGTCAATTGCATTTTGTTTATAATTAACATGCATGTTTTAATTGTTTTAATCGTCAATTTAATTCGTTCTTGTTTAAATTAGACTAATTTGAGCATGATATGAGCAGATCTATGTTTAGGCCTGTTTTAATATGTTAAAGTTTGCATCTTTAATTATTTAATCATGTTACTTGATTTGTTTAACATGTTTTATTTAATTAGTGTTTTTTATTCAATTAATTAGCACGTTTGATCTAGTTATGAAATAATTAGGTTAAAGATCGACTGATTTGTTAATATGTCATATGTCTCGGCTTTTTTGGGTCTTATTAATGTGTTTAATTGACTCGTATGATTTATTTCACATGTTTGTTTAATTAATTAGAATTAAGTAATTAGAATCGCATGAGATCGCGTAAATTAGATTTGTTTGCGTCGGTTATGTTTGATATGTGTGTCGTGTACATGAGCCGTGTATCACGTGTTTATTAGACTAGAATTGGTTTAATTTTATGTTTGTTTAACTTGCCTCACATGTTAGAATTGCATGACTAGTTTTAATTGTTTTAATTAAGAATTAATTGAAACCTTTTAACATGTTAATCAATTTTCATGAGTTTTACTTGACAAGTTTGTTTATGAGATAGATTAATATTGTGTGATATGATCTAGAGCTGTTTTAGATATTAAATTAGTCCTTCTTATTTGTCTTAAGCATGTTTAGCTATTTATGAAATAATTAGTTTAATTATGTGCTTAATTGTTTATCGCATGCTTTGAATTACCGCATGTCACTTGAATTAAACCCGACTTGACCTAGATTAGGCCATGTATGATCCACGTGGGACCGTGGGGCCTCGGGAATCGTGTCCTAAGGGCACGGTTTTTATCTTGTTTTTTTGCCACTTTTGTTTGCAATTTTGTATGTTTAATCGTTTATTCGCTTTATTACAATTATTGCTATGAACTAACAATTGTTGCAGCGCCGCTAGAGTAAGAATTCTCTAATCTCCCTTTTGATAGTTTATTTATGCTTAGAATAAGATAAATGAACTTCACATGATAAAATAACGTGACAAGTTTAATTACAGTAATCTGACATAGAATGAAATTCACATGGTAGGGTTTAAAACAACAATTGCATATTCGCATGTGATACATAGCCAAATAGTCATTGTTTTGCTTAGTAGAGATCGTTATTGTAACGGGCGGGGTTTGGTGTTAATTAAAGAATTTAATCAAATTTCCTAACACGTAATCTCACAAGGACCTATAATCTCTAAAAATTGGTTTCTAAATTCCATTTAAAAATTTAGTGGCGACTCTTTTCAAAAGGCTAAAATGTTTTTATGAAATAAAGGCATTCACGTGGGCAATTTCCCTCATCCATAATTTGGCGATTCCGATGGGGATAGTGAAACTTGAACAGTAAAGTAATGGCTATTAGGATTATCTATCACATGTCTTGTTCTTTGTGTTAATCTTGCATAAACCCATTTGAGACTTCAGGATTCGAACCATTCCTCCTCTTGGGTAGATTTCAAGATAGAGGAATGACGTTCACTATGCCCGATTTAAGTATCAGGTGGTTCCACCGAGGTTTGCAACGTCATCTCACCATTTGTTACGGACTATGGTGGGTAGCCAGTCACCTAACAACGTGGGATCATTGGCATAAACCCATTTTAGAGGACCGACCGAGACTTAGAAGAGTCTAGGCCCGTGCATTTCATCCCTAAATGTGAATGACTAAGTGCTATGTGATTTCCGAGTCGTTTTCAAAATCGAAGCCTTTTATTTTTTCGAAACAACCGTCCTTTTACCCTCTTTTTCGAAATTTTTTTAGGCCTAACATTTTCAAACCTTCAAACCATATTTCAATCTCGAACTTTTGAACTTACCTCTTTTGAAAAAAGAACTTTCCAAGCTGAAATGCTTCCCGTTTAGGATTAGACAATCCCAAACCTCTTTCAATTTACCTTTTTTGAAAAAAGAACCATTTCTAAGTCGAAGTACTGGCGAATTAGGATTAGAATTTTGACCAAAATAAGCCTTTTATAAGTCGGCATGCTGCCCATTTAAAAGCTCATTTTAATTCAATCCTCTTAAATTTCAAATACTAATAAACCATATTCCTTACCTAACCCAAACCTAGAATAGAGTTTGAGTCAGTTGGGTCGTGTCTAGCCTAGTTAGGCTCATATTGGTCTTGTCTAAGGTTCAAGTGAACCTTTTGTCTAGCAAAACACAACCCTAGTGGGTTACCCAAGCCTCCCCTTGGGTCCAAGTCATGTATGTCGACGAGTTGGTCAATCTAAAACCACAAAACGCCCTATCTAGGACACAATAGGGCGTCCTTTTCGAACCCTTGGGCCATGTTTGGTTCAGTCCCGGTTTAGTCACACCAAGTCGATGTCAAGTCCAACTCAAGAGTCAGTTGAGTCAGGTCATAGTCCTAGATAGGTCTAAGACACCTTCCCACATGTGTGACTCCCTAGAAATGAGCCACTTAGCTAATTTCCCGGTTCTAAGTTTGTCTTTGAGTCAAGTCTGAGTCAAAGGTCGAGTATGTGAGTCGAGTCCTTATTTGTGCAGGGGTTTGATTTGGATTTTGATTTCTTTTGGGGTTTCTTTGTAGAAGGCCGGTCTGGACTAGGAAAATGACAACTGAAGCACTTGTGACTAATATGAGTGAGACTCTGGAACAACTTATGGCTCGGTTAACTGCAATCGAGACTAAGATTGGTGGGGAGGTCCCTGTAGCCACCACACCTGAAATTTCTGAGTTTGAAAGGCGATTCAAGCTCGTCGAAGACCAACTGAAGCTCTCTCAAGGAGAGAGCATCCACTATGAAAATGCTAGGGCTTATACTTGTCTTTTTCAGACTTGTCATTCGTGGGATATCTTTTCCCCACCGTTACTTATACTTTTGGATTGTATAACTTATCTATTACTCTCTTTATGTTTTAGTTTTTATGACGCTTCGCATTTGGACTTTAAATGTTTTAAAAATCTCGCTTTTCCGCATCTTAGTTACTCTTTTATGTTGATTATTCGGGTCGATAAATAGCGGGGTGTCACAGTTGGTATCTTAGCGAGACATGGAATACATCATGTAATACCCCGGCCCAAACCTTGGGTCGGGAGCGGTTACTCAGGATAGCTCTCCAGGCAGTGTACATTGCCCACAGAACAACACAGGTCCTTTCCAGCGCATTTTGTCCTCACTCATGCGCATCCCGAGAACCTTCCCAGGAGGTCACCCATCCTAAGACTACTCCCAGCCAAGCACGCTTAACTGTGGAGTTCTTTCGCATGGATAACCAGAAAAGAAAGTGCACTTTGTTGATATGAGTAGTACTTTCAATCCCTTTAAGCACTAGTCATTTAAGCTTATCATTGGACCTCTTCAATTACGTGGGGTGTTACAATCAGCCCCACTTGAAGAACGCAACGTCCTCGTTGCGTCTGGGAGCATAACCGCTACCCCAGAATCCTCCCCCGCTAGGTGGGTGATCACAATAGAGCGTATAACAACTGCCTCCGGGAGCGTATAACCACTGCCTCCCATCACCACACGGTCGCAGGGTTGCTCTGATACCACCTGTAACACCCCGGCCCAAACCTTGGGTCGGGAGCGGTTACTCAGGATAGCTCTCCAGGCAGTGTACATTGCCCACAGAACAACACAGGTCCTTTCCAGCGCATTTTGTCCTCACTCATGCRCATCCCGGGAACCTTCCCAGGAGGTCACCCATCCTAAGACTACTCCCAGCCAAGCACGCTTAAYTGTGGAGTTCTTTCRCATGGATAACCAGAAAAGAAAGTGCACTTTGTTGATATGAGTAGTACTTTCAATCCTTTTAAGCACTAGTCATTTAAGCTTATCATTGGACCTCTTCAATTACGTGGGGTGTTACATATGGCCTAGTTCAAGATGAGCTTCCCATGAACTTTATACTCACTGATATCCCTAAATTCTAGGGAACTGAAAACCCTCTGCTACATATCAGGTCCTACAAGGAGCACCTTGCTTTGAAAAGTGTGTCTGTAAGTATGTTAACTTCCATATTTGCTCAATCTTTGGTGGAACATCCAAGGGCAAAGTTCTATAACATGGATCTGAAGAACTACCCTACGTTCGAGGATCTAACTACTGAATTCTGTAGGCATTATGTTGACAATGCCGAGATCGAAACAACAATGAGAACTCTCGAAGTTATGACCCAAAAAGAGAAAGAGGGCTTTACTGATTTCTTGGCCCGTTGGCGCGCTGAAAGCGTAAAATTGACCAAAAAGCCCGACGAAGTCAATATGGTCAACAAGTTCATGAAGAAACTTCAACCTGCTTACCGTAACGAGCTAAAGTACCAAAACTTTAGCACATTTAAAGATCTGACCCGAATCGGGAGGAAAATCGAAGATGACCTCGCTGCTATGGATGCTGCTAAGCCCAACGGATACCCTGGGGCCTCTACTTCTAAATCAAAAGCTACTGCCAGTACCAATCATATTCAAGCTATTTCTTGGGAGAAACTTCCAAAAAGCCATAATGTTCTAGCCCAAGGGTGTTCACTGACATAGGGTGTACCTATATATATGCCCTAGAAAGACTCATGGTCCAAGGAAAACTGAATCCCGTAGGCCCAACTCCTAAACGACCGTTGGAAAAACGGGCCAAATGGTACAAACCAGATTCATATTGTGCCTACCATCGAGGAAAGGGGCATGACACGGAAAAATGCTACCGTCTCAAGCATGAAATCCAAGATATGGTTGAGAGTGGAACACTCCCGATCCCTAATGCGAAGCCCAATAATATTACTAATCCATTCGGGAATCATGCAAATGGGTTATTTGTCGAAGAAAATTTTGATATGACTCATCTAATCCGACCCATTTGTCGCTTAAACGGATTTTACATGGGTAAACAGTTTGTTGATTGTTCCAAATATCTCCCAAGTTTAGAGAACGATGTTCAAATTGGGGATTTTGCTATTAATTGTACTCCTTATATCCTTAGGAGTGCTAATTAAATCAATGGTATATGGGCTGATGACGAAGACAATGTATACCTTGAAAAGGGTGCGGTTGTCCCATTTACTAAAGACGAAGTCTTAAAACTAAGGAAAGAAGCTCTCGAGTCCAATCACTTGACACGGTCAGGCCGTCCATTCCGAGTTGAGAAGGCTATCCATGGATCCACCTCAAAGGATAAAGAACCCACCTTAATCGAGGCCCTTAATGAGAGGAAGGCCCAAGAGGCTCCCCTTATTAAGCAGCTACTAAAGATTAAGGCCGACATCTCTATTTGGGAGCTCATTTTAAGCTCATTCGAACATCGACAAGCCTTAATGCAAGCTCTAATGAGTACAACCATATCCTCAGATGCTACTCCAAGTGATATGGTTACTTATGTTTCTCAAAATCAACAACGGCTTACTAATGTTGTGACCTTTTCCGATGAAGATTTGCCTCCAATAGGGCCAAAACATGGGTTGGCCATGTACATTGCCATAACATGTCTCTACAAACACGTCCCTATGACCCTTGTCGACGACGGGTCAGCAGTCAATGTCTTACCATTAAGGACATCTCATGTTTTAGGAATTGATAAAAAAGATTTCATTCCAACCACTCAAAAAGTTCGAGCTTTCGATGGAACGATTCGTAGAGTAGCCGGGGTTGTTGATTTGGTGATTTGAACTAGGCTCATAGAGAGGAAGATCAATTTCCATGTCATTGATGTGGCCTCATCCTTTAATCTACTATTAGGGAGGCCATGGATCTAGGGAATAAAGGTCGTATCTTCCACTTTACATCGAAAAATCAAGATTCCTCTCATAGAGGAGACCATCACCATCAATGCTACACCCATCGTAGTACCGGAGACTTTACCTCAGAAGTAACTCTTGATATCACTAATGATTCTTGTGAATTCAAAGTTATAAGTGTGATTGAGACCTCTCCCTACCTATAATGTTTGGACTTATACACGAGGAGTCATGTTTGTGAAACACTCCTAAAGATTGGAAAGTACTTTGGCTTCTCCCTATACCCTCGGAAAGAGGATACCTTTGTGTTACAGCCAGCTGTCCTAAAAGGAACGACGTTCGGGTTGGGATACGAGCCTACCAATGAAGACTTCTTGAAAATGAAGAAGAAGCCGGTTACGGACCGGGAAATCAAATTGAAACCATATCCATTGACACTAAACGGGCATTTCGTGAAAGATGGAGAAGCGGGAACTTGTGTGAACTTTCTCGAACCCATTTTCGACAAAAAGAATAAGAAAATGGTTACCGGAATTGAAATATTCCATAAATATCATTATATTCCTGACGACGTACTAACTGTGATGCAAGAAAAACCCAAACCTACCCCAGTTGAAGACGGGAAAGTAATAGGGTTCCTATTTGGTGAAGAAAGAACTACCAAGGAACCAAACGAATATTTGGTTAGTATGATCCTCCGAAGCGATAGATTCGATCCATCTAACCTTATCACTGATGTACATCCTAAGGGGACTATCTCGGGATGGAGGAAAACCGTCAAATGGACGGACAATAAAGGATTGCTCTTCAAGTTGACTACAGGAGAATGAGAAATGTTCGAACCAGATGATGATTCTGAGTCTATGTCCGAGGCTGAGTCTGACAAGAGTTCTAGGTTTAAGTCTGAGGAGTTGAGTGTCGAAGATACCCCTCCCCCAGTCTTTCCTTTTAGTGTACCTTCTCCAAGTTCTGGTATTTCAGGGCCTGCCCCTAATACCGCGTCAGTTACGCCACTGACCTCTGATCAGTTGGCCTAGATGTTAGCGCATTTCACGCAATTTCAAATTAATAATAAGATGAACCAGTTTGCTTACGACTCATCTCTTTTATTTTGCAATTCAATATTTGAAAATAATTATTTTAGTAGTGACTTTGAGAATGAGGCCGAAAATAAACAGGTTGAAGAAGAAAAGGAAGAATAGGAGGAGATAAAACCACCTCCACATTTAGTCAAAGGTTTGGAAGAATACGACAAAAGAAACTCTGTGATCTAAGATACAGAAACCGTCAATATAGGGACTACCCTAGAACTCCAAGAGCTCAAAATAGGTACCACTTTAGATCCTACAGAGAAACAAGGGTTTATTGATCTACTGAATGAGTTCAAAGACGTGTTTGCATGGTCTTACAAAGACATGTCGGGAATTGATAGGGAAATTGCAGAACACAAAATCCCGATCAAGCCAGGTTAAACCAATCAAACAAAAGCTACATAGAATGCGTACTGAGTGGTCTTTGAAAGTCATGGAAGAGATTGATAAACAGTTCAAAGACGAGTTCATCAAAGTATCAGAGTATTCTGATTGGGTAGCCAATGTAGTACCAGTACCAAAGAAAGATGGGAAAGTACGCGTGTGCGCCGACTTCCGTGATCTGAATAAGGAGATCTCAAAAGATCATTTTCCGTTACCTCACATAGATATCTTGGTTGACAACACCGGCGAATCATGCCCTATTATCTTTCATGGATGGGTATGCCGGTTACAATCAGATAAAGATGGCCGAGGAAGACATGCACAAAACAACCTTTACAACACAATAGGGAACCTATTGTTACACAGTGATGCCCTTCGGATTGATAAATGTCGGAGCGATGTACCAAAGAAAAACAACGACGTTGCTACATGACATGATGCATAAAGAGGTTGAGGTCTATGTCGATGACATGATCGTGAAATCGAAAGAACGTGATGGTCACCATGGGGCATTGTGAAAATTATTTGAAAGACTAAGGAAGTACAACATGAGACTGAACCCCCAAAAATGTGCTTTCGAGGTCACTTCTGGCAAGCTTCTGGGTCACATCGTTAGCCATCGAGGTATTGAAGTGGACCCTTTGAAAATTAAGGCCATCATGGAAATGCCCCGTTCTGAGACCGAGAAAGAAATTCGAGGTTTCCTGGGCCGAGTTCAATATATAAGCCGGTTCGTTTCAAAGTTAACAATGATATCCGAACCAATCTTCAAGAAACTGAAGGTCGGAGAACATGAAGTAATGGGATGATAAATGTCAAGCTGCGTTTGATAAATTTAAGGAATTTCTATCTGCTTCTCCTATGCTTAGTCCACCTGTGGCTGGATTGCCATTATCCTTATATCTAACAGTAACAGATACCGCGATGGGGGCGATGCTAGCTCAAACCATGGAAAAAGAAGAGAGAGATATCTACTACATCAGTAAGAAGTTCTTAGAATATGAAACAAAGTATACGGCAGTGGAAAAGACATGTCTAGCCTTAGTCTGGGCAATGAAGAAACTAAGGTATTATATGCTCTGTTATAGTGTCTGTGTATTCTCCAGAATGGACCCAATAAAGTACTTGTTTAAAAAACCAGTTCTAAATGGAAGAATGTCAAGATGGACTCTTATGTTATCTGAATTTATCTGAATTTGACCTTAAGTATGTACCATTGAAAGCTATAAAGGGAAGGGCTGTCGCGAATTTCCTCGCTGATTACCCAATAGAAGAAGATGGTGTTACGGACACCTGGTCGTTTCCAGATGAGATTGTGGTACACATCGAAGATGATTTATAGGACCTCTATTTCGATGGAGCCTCAATCAGTATGGGGTACGGGGTCGGTATTCTCCTTATCTCACCAAAAGGGGAGCATGTGCCCGTGTCTATCAAATTGGATTTCGTTGTTACCAATAATGCAACTGAATATGAAGCATGTCTACTGGGTTTTCACAGTGCCATCGATTTGAATATAAGGAAGCTACTTCTTCACGGTGACTCATCTTTGGTCATTAACCAAGTGACAGGTTCATGGAACATTAAAAGTGACAATCTGGCACCTTACCAGGCAAAGATATAGGAATTGGAAGAGTATTTCGACGAAATACAATATGTTCACTTAACAAAAGAAGAAAACTAGTTTGCAGATGCCTTATCAAAACTAGCAGCCTTAGTCAACATCCCAGATCACATAGACAGCATGTCACTATGTGTCGAACGAAGATCGTCACCATTATATGTCAATGAGATCTATGATATTGAAGAAGATGAAACCCAGCCCTGGTACACATCGATCATGAAATTCAAAGACACGGGAGAATACCCCAATGACCTCGACGCACTTGGAAAACGAGCATTACGGATGCTCGCATCCCAGTTCGTTAAAACTAGTGATGGGCAATTGTACAAAATACCGCGCAAGGTGTTTTGTTACGATGTATTGATAAGAGGACCGCATAAAGGGTCATATAGGAAGTTCATGACGGGGAATGTGGAACCCACATGAATGCTCACATGTTGGCTTGAAAAATCATGAGACTTGGTTATTACTGGACTATAGTGGAGGTAGATTGTCAACACTATGTCAAACATTGTCACAATTGCCAAATATTTGCAAATGTACAGCATGTACCACCATCTATGTTGTATACCATGACATCACCTTGGCCATTTTCAACCTGGGGAATAGACATCATTGGAAAGGTAAATCCCTCTGGATTAGGAGGACACTGTTTTATCCTTGTTGCAGTTGACTACTTCACGAAGTGGGTAGAAGCTAGGTCTTACACAGACCTAAAAGCAAATCAAGTAGCACAATTCATTCAGAATGATATCATCTGTCGATATGGGGTACCACATGAGTTTATCAGTGACCATGGGACCCACTTTCAATCCGAAACTGAAGTTATACTTGAAAAGTATAAAATCAAACACCATAAAGCATCACCATATAGACCACAAACAAACGGTGCGGTAGAGGCTGCTAATAAGACAATTGCAGCCATCTTAAAGAAAATTTCTGACAATTACAAGGATTGACCAATGAAAATACCCTTTGCTCTATGGGGATACAGAACATCAATCAGAACAGCCACGAGTGTAACCCCGTATTACTTGGCCTATGGGATGGAAGAAGTCCAGCCCATCGAATTAGTAGTACCATCCTTAAGAATCTTACTTGAGAGCCAGGTCCCTGAGGCAGATTGGGTCCAAGCTAGGTACGACTCCTTAGTGTTGCTAGATAAGCGATGCTTGAATGCACTATACTAAGTTCAAATCTATTAGAAGATGATAGAAAGAGCTTTTAACAAAAAGGTGAAACCTCGAGGTATTAAGGAAGGAGATTTGGTGCTAAAGTCAGTTCGTGCTTTATTACCAGTGGACCCACGGGGTAAATTTAAACCAAATTGGGCAGGCCCTTACTTGGTGAAAAAGATCCTGACAAGAGCGGTCTGACTAACTGATCTGGATGGGAATGACTTCTAAAATCAAACGAATTTGGATCAGTTGAAGAAGTACTATCCTTAAGGCCTCATTCTCAAATGTTATGAAATAATATTTTGATTGCATTGTATTTGAGTCACTTTGTTGTCAAAGTTAGTCATTTGTTGCCACTGCATTACAAGTTGTAAGAACTACGGCTTTAGTTTGATTATGTTGAAAAGCATATACGTAGGCAACTCTTTACAAGAGTATAACCCCAAAGTAATTTCAAATACAGAAATTGGGAATTTCTAGTAAAATAGTATTTGTTTTATTTCAATAAATTCCGGGCTAAGACCATAACAATCAATCAGAAGGAAAGCAAAACCACATAGTAATAATAATAGATAATAAACTATAGCTTTTAGCCGATCAATAGCTGAATCCTATAACCCATCACTGCGAGATGAAGTCTCACTCGTCATCACTTTGGCCCGTTTCTTTAGAGGAACTGCACTTTCTTCACGTGGACCCAGTCTGTCTTTTGCACTCGGTTGAGGACCCAATCGATCAGCCAAAGTAGGTCCTCCTTCTAGCCGAACACCAAGTCTACCCTACACACTCGAACCCCTAGGACTAGTGTTGTTAGTCGTCTCAGTCCTGGTCTCAGGCTCAGCTGAAAGAAGAGCCGGGTTGGTGAAGAATGCTCGATTTCTGAGAGCCTCTTCGTGTTTCTTCCGGTCCACAGCATCATCCTTATACAACCTTCTCCTAGTTTCAAATGATGTCTCAGTAGTTCACTTGAGATATGATTGAGATACCCGAGTTGAAGCAGCGGGCTCAAAAAGAGGCCAAGTAGTCCTACGATGCCATGAACGGAGCCAAGTTTGGCACCGAGCATGAGTAATATCGATTGAAAGGCCTTGTGCGGCCACGATAGCGGGAACCACTTGTTGTTGACCATATTGACGGAGAATCCAGTCAGGGTAGATGTATATGGATTTATCCAAGCCCAATAGAATAATGTAGCATGTCCTATCAACATCAGGAAGCCCATTAAGAAAGCCATGGCATAGACCATCGAACATGTGACCCAATTCCAGTGGATAGCATTTCACGCCAATATTCAGATCCCTTCTTTAGCAAAATCGGGAAGTACGGTTGCAGATGCTCCTCACTCGATATTTCATCGGATCATTTGGTGGGTCAATCAAGCTAAGACTTTCCACCAACCAAACCTGTCGGGATAGAAAAAAAAAACGCAAAAAAAAAGCAAAAAAAAAAGACGCGTGAAAGAAAGAAAAAGAAACGTGTAGAAGACGGGTTGATCTAGTGAAAGGAGCATTCGCGTTGATCTTACGGAATCCAAACCCCTAAGGGTCTCGGCCAAGATGATGTGGGCTGGGTTAGCATATCTCTTCATTTGTTCCGCAATTCGAATCAAATGAGCTTGACCTTGACCTGTTGCAATATCCATATACCACTCGAAGCAGTACATGTGTAACATTATCAAGCCAAAGGCCCGTTGATGATACACAGTGGCAATGGCAGGATCATTAGCATTTCGAAAGACGTGAACTAGAGCATTTAAGT
>VHZZ01003583.1:24199-35274 GCA_009801015.1 Silene noctiflora
AATAAGAACACCAACTAAGATAAACTATGATTTCTAAGCTAAATTATGGAAGAATTAAGCTAAGATTAGGGAGTGATTAAGGGATTGATTAATACTAATTGCATGAAAGTAGGCTAAACTAGATCTAGGGTTCTTGCTAATTCTACTGTATTTTTTTCTCTGGAAAATGAATTAAGCAAGGGTATTTATAGTTTCCTCTAAATGGGCCTAAAACAAGAGAAAGAAAATGAAAATGCGGACTTGTGTTCCCAGCCGGCCGGCCGGCTGCCGGTCTGGTGGCCCGGCTGGGAACCTTATGCTTCAAACTCAAGCTTCAAATGTCATCAGGTAGCCGTAGCCGGTGGGCCGGCTGCCGGTTCACCCACCGGCTAGGAACACGTCAGTAGCTTCTGTTTGTTAAGCTTCGAAATTTTGGCTAAGTATGGAAATGTGGTCTCAGCCGGTTGACCGGCTGCCGGTGCACCGGCTGGGATCACTTCTTCATCTTCATTCTTCAATACAGGTGCTCCCAGCCGGCTGGCCGGCTGCCGGTCTGGGGACCGGCTGGGAGCTCTCTTGAGCTCAATTCTTCCTCTTTTGCCTTGGTTTCTTCATACTTGCTCCCTTTTGCTCCCGTCTCTTGATTTCCGCCTCAAATCCTGCACTAAGAGGGATACAATCATAGAATACGCAATGCGGGTGTAAAATGCATAAAAGGGGCTAAAAACCGACTCGAATTGAGTCGGAATGCAAGATAAAAGAGGGTAAAAACAAGCCAAAATAATCATATATCAGCAGTAACTGACCCCGTGTTGTGTTTTGTAACTGTGATGATCCATTTGGGGATTGTGAGCAGATGTTGAACAGGTATAGCTTTGATGCGCATGGGCTGGCTGGGAAATCACCACCATAGGGTCTTCCGCTGTGTCTGTGTCTTGTAGTAGTTTGGATAATGAGACTTTGGTTTTGGTTGTATTTTGTTAGACAGTTTAGGTAAACGATGTATCACTTAAATTATTATTTAAAGTTGTTTCTTCATTGTCTTGTGATTATCATTGCCTCGGGAAACCGAGATGGTAGCATCCCTATGCCTAAGGTGGCCTTGGTAAGGCACTTTGGAGTATGGGGGTGTCAAGTGACTTAATTAGGTAGTTTATTACCTTATTATGGAAGCCGTTTTAGGCATGTATTTGTGGAATGGTTTGGCTATTTAAAGCCTTTATTTCCTTGCATTAAAAGCATCTAAGAAATAATATAGAAACACTTGTTTTCCCATTGAAATTGCGATTTCAGAAACTTTGGTTTTTATTCAACGCGTTTGAATAATTACTAGGTCATTCTCAATAGGTCTTGAGTATCGATCACCATTGTCGAGTTATAGGTCTAGCTCGCCAAATTTCCGTTCTTAACATATCATTTGTGTGTTTCGAATAATACGATTCAGATTGTGTTGCACCTAGTGAATTCGAGTCTCGTCATGTGTTTGTTTGTTCTTTCGTTGTTAACATTCAAAGGCTACTGTTACAGTTCCAGAATCTGAAAAAGAACAGTACGACTGACTAGTCAACTCGTTGGTTTCCGCTACACTCTTACGAGTCTTATTCTTTCGATTAGAATTCGTATCATTTGTGGTATCAGAGCTTCGGCTCTTGAGCCCAGCTGTTCGAAAATGAATTTTGATGACCCAAATTTCTTGGAGAGTTTGCTTGATGCCTTATGCAATATTCCTGAAAGAGGGACAAGATGGCACCTAGGCATTTTGAAAATGCAAGGGCTGTTGACGAATTCAAGATAAATGAACTACCTGAGTTCGTTGGAGGCACTGATCCTGAGGCATACCAAGAGTGGGAACGCAAGATCGATTGAACGTTCGATTTTAAAGATCTTGAAGATGAGAAACGATGTAAGTATGCAATTCTGAAATTGAGCAAAAGGGCTTCTCTTTGGTTCGAAGGAGTGGGGGTTCAACGTCATCGTGCAGGCAAGGCCAAGATCTTGTCTTAGGAAACCTTGAAACGAAAATTAAGGAAAAGGTATGTACCACCTATGCATAGGCTTGCTACTTATCATAAAATCGCTGAGTTGACACAAGGGAAGTGTACATTCTTGGTGGAGAGTGTGGTTTTCCTTGGTTATGTGGTATCTAAAGAAGGGATGTCGGTTGATCAAACCAAGATTGAAGCTATCAAGTCTTGGCCATCTCCCAAAACAGTAAGTGAGGTACGATATTTTCAAGGCCTTGATTCTTTTTATAGGAGATTCATTCGGGATTTTACCATTATTACAAGTCCAATTACCGAGTGTTTGAAGAAGGGTGCGTTTGTGTGGAGCATGAATGCCCAAAAGGCGTTTGAGGTGATCAAAGAGAAGCTATGTTCAATACCTATCTAGGCATTACCCGACTTCTCACAACCATTTGAGGTCGAATACGATGCTAGTGCAGTTGGAATTGGTGCGGTTCTAATCCAAGATGGGTTTCTCTTTAAGGGGAATCGTCTTTGTGTTCCTAGGCACTCAATTCGTGAGCTATTGGTGCGTGAAACTTATGGTTGTGGCTTGGCTGGTCATTTTGGCGTGACTAAAACCTTGGAGGTGTTGAAAGAACACTTTTATTGGCCTAAGATGCAAGGGAGCGTTCAAAACATTGTTAGCAAGTGTGTGACCTGCCATGTTACAAAGAGTTCGTTCAAACCGGGGGAGTACACACCATTGCCCGTTCCTAATTGACCATTGGAGGACGTGTCAATGGACTTCATTGTTGCTTTGCCTTGCACTCCAAGAGGTAAAGATGCAATCATGGTGGTATTGGATCGATCCTCTAAGATGGTTCATTTTGTGGCGTGTCACAAGGCGGATGACGCAAATAATGTTAATGATTTGTACTTCCGAGAGATACTACGTCTTCATGGCATTCACAAAACGATTGTTTCGGATCGTGACTCAAAATTTCTAAGTTATTTCTTGAATACTTTATGGAGGAAGGTTGGAACTAATGTCTTGTTTACCACTTCACATCATCCTCAAACCGATGGCAAAACCGAGGTAACTAATCGAACTTTTGGTACTTTGTTATGTGATCTTGTGAGTAGGACACAAAAAGATTGGGATTTGAAGCTTGCTCATGCTGAATTTGCCATAAACGTTCCCCAACTTATGCTACAACTCATTCTCCATTCGAAATTGTGTATGGGTTGAATCCATTATTGCCACTTGATCTTATTCCTTTGCCAAAGGATAGATTTGTTTACAAAGATGCGGAATCAAAACTGAAATCAATGATGAAGTTGCATGAACAAGTTTGAGCTAGGATTGAGTTCATCAATGAGGCATATAAACGTAAGTGTAAAAAAAAATAGGAAGCAAGGTTGTTCAATGTTGGAGATCTAGTTTGGGTCCTTTTGAGGAAGGAGAGGTTTCCAAGTAAGCGTAAGAATAAGCTAATGCCACGAGCTGAAGGTCCTTACAAGGTGGTTTCAAGGGTCAATCACAATGCCTATAAGATAGAGCTTCCAGGTGACTAGGGAGTCCATGATACATTCAACGTGGGTGATCTTTCTCCTTACATCGATGATGATGGGATTGCTAAATTGAGGTCAATTCCTTTTCAAGGGGGAGGGAATGATGCGGTCATGGATAGTATGTATAATATTCATGAGCTGGTTGTCGATATGGACACTCCTACATACTGTTCGAATAAGGCTGGTTCGAGTGATGGTCCAAGATCTGCTCAATTGATGGCCCATCAAACTAATTGGATTGGCAAGATTATGGGATATTCCGTATGCTTGATCAGTGGGCTTGAGGGCGAGTTTGATTAAGTCAAACAATCAGACAATATATTTACTTGGGAATAAAGTGGGAGTTAAGTGTGCAATTAAGGTGTTTAATTTCCAGCATTTAAGTCGTTTAAATTTCAGTTTAGTCATTTCTTTGTACTGTCAAATATGGTAAGTTTTAGCCTAATTAAGACCATTCAAGTGACTTAATTAGGTAGTTTATTAACTCATTATGGCAGCCGTTTTAGGTATGTATTTGTGGAATGATTTGGCTACATAAAGCCTTGATTTCCTATCATTTTAAGAATCCAAGAAATAATATACAAACACTTCTTTTTCCATTGAAATTGCGATTTCAGAAACTTTGGTTTTTATACAACGCGTTTGAATAATTAATAGGTCGTTCTCAATTGGTCTTGAGTATCGATCACCATTATCGAGTTATAGGTCTAGCTCGCCAAATATCCGTTCTTAACATGTCATTTGTGTGTTTCGAATAACACGATTCAGATTGGGTTGCACCTAGTGCATTCGAGTCTCGTCGTGTGTTTGTTTGTTCTTTCGATGTTAACATTCAAAGGCTACTGTTACAGTTCCAGAATCTGAAAATGAACCGTCCGACTGACTTTTCAATTTGTTGGTTTCCGCTACACCTTTACAAGTTTTATTCTTTCGATTAGAATTTGTATCACCTTGTGAGAAAGAGCATCCTCCAACCCAAAAATTCTAGC
This sequence comes from Silene noctiflora, assembly GCA_009801015.1. NCBI lineage: Eukaryota > Viridiplantae > Streptophyta > Magnoliopsida > Caryophyllales > Caryophyllaceae > Silene > Silene noctiflora. The sequence continues at coordinate 28,686 of VHZZ01003583.1, forward strand.
TAGCCAGAAGAGGGTGATTGAATGGTCACGGTTCATAAGACGGAAATGGATGACCGCCACCATTCTCGTTTGCTGGTGTTTGTCAAGACGCAATATACTCAAAAATTCCCAAGTGATTTGGGGGTAGGTTCGCTCATGGATAGTGTACATGCCCTTCATTCTTACTCCCTTGAACAATTTTTCAGTCTCTTTGTCTAACCCTAGGTTTCTCATTGAGGGACGACAAATAAATATAATAGGATGGATTGGGCGATTCTTAAATAGAACAAATTTACCTTCTTGGGCTTGAGTGATAAATTGGACATCCGGAAAATCCGGATCCGGCTTAGTGACGGTGGCGGCTGCCTCGACAAGTTGTGCTTGAATCCGTGCCAAGTCCCCTCTAGTTCTCTTGGATGCCATTAAAGGAGTTTGAGTGAAGGTAGGAAGGAAGGTTGATGGCAGGATCGTGTTTGGTGAAGGTAGGATGAAGTATGGGTGGAGTTTTAATGGAGATTGGGGGTTTATTTGGCGATGGAAGGAGATAAGAAGAGTGAAGAAATGAGGGTGAAAGAATAAGGGATGGTGAGGGAGTCGTGCGTTTTTATGCGTTTTTGGGGTCCTTAGCTAGTCCAGGCACCGGTTGCCGGTTGACCGGCTGGGAGCCCCTTTTAAAATTTCCAAAATAAATTTATTCCTCAAGCTACAAAAGACACAATGCCTGTTGGGGCACCGGCTGCCGGTCCACCGGCACGCACACCCCCTATTTCTTCTTTCCTTTGTTTTTTCTTCAGTAATGTTGCTCCCTGCTGGTGAGCCGGCTGCCGGCCTACCGGCAGAGAGCTCTCCTTCTCTCATTTCTTCGTGTGTTCAATAATATGGGTGTCACTGCCGGTAGGCCGGCTGCCGGTCGGCATAGGACACTCCTTCCTTCAAATCTAGCAATTTTCCAACATAGGGGTGATCCCAGCCGGCACGCACCCCACCTTCAATTCAATTCAAATTTTTTCTCCAATTTTAAAAAATGCTCGGTGCTGGTGGGGGCACCGGCACAGAGCCACTATACGCCCGATTTTCATTGTTTTCTTCTATCCATTTCAAAAAATTAAAACCCGACTCCTTCACTTAGCCCGTATTTGCGAGTTTTCCGTTGTCACACCGACGTAACATGTCGCGAAATGGACCAAATGAAGGATTAGCTTGTGTCCCACAATTTTCCACCGGACAAGTCCTACACGGCCCGGGTATGACAACCCGTCACCAAGTCCAACTCTCACAATTGACTAATAATTGAAATTCCTCAAAGCCTAACTAAGATGCAGGTACTATTTACAAGGTTATGGTTTTTTCATCGGTTGCCTCCCATAAAGCGCACTTTTTTAACGTCGTTGGCTCGACTGAGTCACCAAGCATACAATTGTCACAAGGATAAGGATTACAATTATTTGACAAGAATGGTTTCAAGGATGTTCACTTGCCTTAGGACGGGATTTCCCACATAGTAATGTTTCAATATTTGACCATTTACCTTGAAGGTTCGGTCTCCTTGGGCTATCTTCACCGCTCTATGGGGGAATGAGCGAACAACAGTGAACAGTCCGGACCATTTTGACTTCAACTTCCCGGAAAAGTGCTTTGTTCGGGAGTCATAAAGTAAACCGATTCACCTTCCTTGAACTCTCTTCTCACAATGCACTTGTCATGAAATTTCTTTGTTCTTTCTATATACAACTTCACATTCTCATAGGCTTCAAGCCTAAATTCCTCCAATTCTTTCAAATCAAGGAGCCTCTTCTCACCAACCATCTTCAAGTCATAGTTTATATGCTTAGTAGCCCAAAAAGCTCAATGCTCAAGCTTAACCGGTAAATGGCATGCTTTGCCATGCACCAATCGGAATGGTAAAGTACCAATTGGTGTTTTAAAGGCGTCCGGTAAGCCCACAATGCATCATCAATCTTCATTGACCAATATTTTCTTGACTTGTTCACGGTTCTTTCAAATATTGTTTTCAATTCCCGGTTCGAGATCTCCGCTTGCCCGTTTTCTTGTGGGTGATAAGCAAGACTCCTCCGGTGTTGTACACCATACATTCTCAATAAAGCTCCAATGCCCTTTCTCTAAAATGTGTGCCACGGTCGCTAATTAGAACCCTTGGGACCCTAAACCTCGGAAAAATGACCCTTTGAAGTAACTTGGTCACCTCCTTAGCATTAAAAGTTTTGGTTGGGATTGCATCTACCCATTTCCTCCCATAATCGACCGCGACAAGGATATACTCATTTCCAAATGATGATGAAAAATGACCTTGATAATATATTCCCCAAGCATCAAAGAGCTCAACTTCAAGCATGAAGTTCATTTGTATTTCATGTTTACTTGTGATATTCCCACTTCTTTGACATTTGTCACACCCTTTGACATACAATACAACGTCATGGAATAGTGCCGGCCAAAAGAAGCCACATTGAAGCACCTTAGTGGCCGTCTTCTTGGAACTAGCATGGCCACCACAAGGTAAGTCATGGCAATTTCTCATTATAGGGACGACTTCTTCTCTCGGCACACATCTTCTTATCATACCATCGGCACAAGATTTATACAAGCATGGGTCATCCAAATGATATTGCCTCACATCATGAAAGAACTTCTTCTTCTTGTGATAGTCATAATCATAAGGAATTATCCCAGAAACCAAATAGTTGACAATATCCGCATACCACGGTGCTTCACCCAAACACAAAGCTAAAAAATGATCATCGGGCAAGTAGTCATCAATTGGGAGCACATCCTTGACATTCTCATTCAACAACCAAGATAGATGATCGGCTAAAACATTCTCAACTCCTTTCTTATCCCTTATCTCATGATAGAGCTCTTACAATAGTATTATCCACCGGATCAAGCAAGGCCTTGACTCATTTTTGACAAGAAAGTGTTTCAAAGCCGTATGATCAATGTGCACTATGAATTTAGCTCCCACCAAGTAAGTACGGAACTTTTCCATTACAAATACAACCGTCAAGACATCTTTCTCCGTAGTTGAATAGTTTATTTGGGCTTCATCAAGAGGTTTACTTGTATAATGAATTGCATGTATCTTTCCATCCTTTCTTTGGCCTAAAACCGCGCCCAAGGCTTAATCACTTGCGTCACAAATGAGCTCAAATGGAAAGCTCCAATCCAGAGGTTGAATAATAGGTGCACTTGTCAAGGCCATGTTCAACCTATTAAAAGAATCATGGCAACGGTTAGTAAACTCAAAGGGGGTGTCCTTGGCTAATAGTTTGGTCAATGGTCTTGCAATATTAGAGAAATCCGTGATGAAACGGCGGTAAAACCCGCTTGTCCAAGGAATTTCTTCACCCCTTTCACATTTGTAGGGAGTGGAAGACTCTCAATGACCTCGAACTTAGCCTTGTCCACTTCAATACCTTTATTAGACACTATATGTCCCAATACAACGCGTTCTTGAACCATGAAATGACACTTTTCCCAATTCAAGACCAAATGACTCTCTTGACACTTGTTCAACACTTTATCCATATTTTCTAAGAAATTTTCAAAGGACTTCCTACCACCGAGAAATCGTCCATAAAAATTTCCATTTCTTGCTGAACCAAATCGGAGAAAACAGACATCATACATCGTTGAAAGGTTGATGGAGCGTTACATAATCCAGATGGCATTCTCTTATATGCATAGGTGCCAAAAGGACACGTAAAGGTAGTCTTCTCTTGGTCAGTTGGGTGGATAGAGATTTGAAAGAATCTCGAGTACCTATCCAAGAAGCAAAAGTAGTCATGTTGAGCTAAACGCTCCAACATTTGGTCCATGAACGGAAAAGGAAAGTGATCCTTCCAGGTGGCTTTGTTCAACTTTCTATAATCCACACACATGCGCCACCCGGTTACCGTTCTAGTGGGTATCAACTCATGTTTATAATTTTTAACAACCGTCATACCTTCTTTCTTGGGCACCACATGTACTAGGCTCACCCACCTACTATCGGAAATAGGATTAATGGAGATTCCTATTGGGAATTGGTATTCATGGTTGCGAGGGAGCATAAGGTGTTGAAATAGAGGGCGTTTTTCGGTAGTTAAGTGTTAATTATATGGTTACAATTGTCAGGTGGTGATAATTATGTGAATGGGAAAATGTATTGTGAAGGGCACATGAGTTAAGCACGGGTGAGAGATACCCATTGTTAAGTGGTAACTTACGTAATCGGTATTGACTAGTTAGATTTGATTATGGGTCTATAATGTATGTAAGTGTTGGTGTGAGGTTCTGACCTCACGAGTAGTGGTACGGTGTGATAGTCCTAAAGTTGTTATTCGAGTGTTCCGTGTAACATGTTGTGTATGATGACCCAACAAGATAATAATCAGAAAAGGTAATGGTGGTTGGATTATTCATGAGATTATTGTTGTGGCGGGACTCTTGTTGTGGTAATGTGGTTGTGTTCCGGATTGTGATGCGGGTACTTTCGCGCTGCGGTGCGACAGTTGGTGGTGGTGTTGCGATGCAGTCATCGGTTGTGGTGGAGTAGGCGGGGAACTTATGAGATGAACTTTTGAAAGTGTATATCAGTTGTATAGATTGTTGTTTTGTTTACTGCTATTTCCTGTGAGTTTCGGTTTGGACATATGGATTGTTATTTTGTTTATTGATGTTTCTAACCGGTTTCGGCTTGAGATTGAGGGTAAAGTTTGATATGAAAGAGATTTGCGTATGTATTCGTTGTTGTCACGGTATARTGATATTCTGTTGATGGGACACAGTTGTGAGAGGTTATTGGAGTACTTTTGATCTTGTTTTAGATGAAGCATTGGTTGACATAGTTATGGCAAGTGATTTGTAGAATGTGTGTGTGCTGAGCTGGAAGCGGTAAGTGGTTCTTAATCTTTATTGGGACAGTAATTATAGGGTGTGGGGAATTAGTATCAGGTTGAGTTATGGACAAGTCTGGCGTCAGTAAAAAGGGAAATTTGAGGATCTAGCGTGTGTGTAACAATTTTGGATCATGGGTGATGTCGAGGGGATATGTTCTTGAGATAAAAGGAATGAGATCTTGCGGTAATGTTGAAGAGTGGGAGTAGTGGTTATGATGAGGATTTTGTAGTATAGGCTAGGTGGCGTGCAGAACGATTTGGGGAATGAGAATTATTAGGGAAAGAGAGCCTTGGATATAGGAATAGTTGTCGGTGTTGAAGTTATAGTCGGTGATAAGTGACATGAGATGAGGGTAATGGGAAGAAATAGATAAGGACCTAGTATTAGTGGGTTACGAGGACGTAACATTTATCTTAGGAGAAGTAGGATGCGAGAAAGAGAGGTTGATGGTTATGCATGTTACCGTATATTTGGAAGTTTAAGCCTCGGTGTGGAATAAAGGATGGACTTGCGCATATGGTTTATACTATTAAAGGTAATGGCAGTGTTTGTAGTAGTATGTATGGCCATGAAGTAAGATTGTAGATAAGTGTTGACAGTCCAGGTGGTGATGTTTATGAGTGTGAGTAAACTTCGAGGACGAAGTTCATTTTAAGGATGGTATAATGTAACATTCCGTTTTGGTGGTTGACCTCGCTTGGTAAATTGTCCTGATATAAGATTTGCTAGTGGGTATATGTTAGTGAGACGGAGTTAGCGACATTTGTGGTTGGTATTCGGTAGTATTATGGAGTTAGTGTCGAGAGGCTATGCTATACTTGATACAATATTGTGAGCTGCGTTGTGGAGCTAGGCATGGTAAGCATGGTTGATGGAGTTAGTGTCGAAAATGGGGGAAGTGAGTTGAGTGGTGTTGGACGGTAGAGTGTTATGTGTACATGTTTAACGGGTTGGGTTTGAACTTCGGGGACAAAGTTCGTTTTAAGGAGGGAAGGCTGTAATACCTCGGGTATTCTGGTCTTAGGGTACTCTATCGAGTAGGGGGAACTCTATCGAGTAGATTGTATGTCGTTTCTAGAATACATTCTGGAGTGTATGTACTCGATCGAGTGAGTGGTACTCGATCGAGTGTCTCGTACTCGATCGAGTACGTGAGTTACTCGATCGAATGTCCGGTTTTTTTACGAGTTTTTGACACGGGTTTGATTATAATAGTGGAGAAGTATAAAAGCTTATTTCGTCAGTTCCCTTTTCATTTTACACTGTTATTCTCTAAAACTTTCACAACTTCAAATGACGCTTTCTAACTCTCCACTGTTATCATCAAATCCATAGCTAGGGTTCATAGCTTTTGGGGATTTTCACAGCCTTGCGGTCACCGGTGTTTAGGTAAGTCCACTATGTTATTTTTATGTTATTGTGTTAAGTTTGGTCTAACCCTAATTTGGGTGATTTGGGGGTTTTGGGTAGAAATCAGGTTATGATGTGTAGTTGTCTATTATTTTTGTAGGTGACGATGTAGTACTCTTGTACATTTGTATGATTGGCTGCAGCTGTAGAGGAATGCGAAAAGGTAGAGTTTCCCTACTATGTTACTGTGTAAATGATTTAAGATGATTTGATGGCATGATTGTTGATACTGTCGTTTCGTACCAAAAATAAATTACCTAAGTACAACTAACTGAAGCTAGTAGTAAGTAGGGTCGATCTC
>VHZZ01003586.1:15241-27075 GCA_009801015.1 Silene noctiflora
GTTTGGTTTTGTTAAACAGTTTTGGTTTGACAGTTTGATAAACTATGTAATCGCTAAATACTTTATTTAAGTTGTTTCGTTATTGTCTTATGATTGTCATTGCCTCGGGAAACCGAAATGGTAGGATCTTCATACCTAAGGTGGCCTTGGTAAGGCAGTTTGGAGTATGGGGGTGTTACAGTTTTTTGGTGTTTGAGGCAGAATCCATGCCACCTTTGCACTCGGCCGAGTATGCGAGACACTCGACCGAGTGGAGGGGACTCGACCGAGTACATACGTACTCGAACCCGTGCGTTTTTGGGGTAATTTATGTCAGAACCTTGAAGTTTTGAACTGGACCGAGTGTGCGAGACACTCGACCGAGTTGGTTGTACTCGACCGAGTGCATCTGGGCACTCGACCGAGTGGGTTGACGGGTTACTGTTTACGTTATTTGAGTCGTAGGCTATGCCCTCACGACTGTTTCTTGTATAGTAACGATGGCCACGAAGAGATTTGTTGTTTATGTCAAAGCTTCTGAGATATCTATCGACGAGATAGCCAGGATGATCGAGCAGCAGGAGGTTCTCACTGAGGCTCTCCGAACGATAGGGAAGGGCAAAGAGAAGGTAGTGGATGCTACCAAAATGAGCACCACTATCTCTCGCTTCAACTCTATGGTATATGAGGGCAGTGGAGCGCCTAATCTACTTGACAATTGGCATATGGGGATGGAGAGTGTCCTGGAGGTCGTTAACTGTCTAGAAAAAATGAAGGTGGAATAAGCTGCGTTCTACCTCCGAGATGAAGTTGTTGTGTGGTCGAACCGGGAGAAGGAGACCGCTCGGGAGTTCTACAAGGACCAAGGGGAACCTGTTATTCCTTAGGCTGAGTTGAAGAATGCTATGAGGCACCAGTTTGTTCCTGAGCACATTAGGAACACGATGAGGGCGGAGTTCGATTCTTTCCGCATGACTAAGGGGATGACAGTGGCAGAGTATCACCGCAAGTTTAATAAGCTGGCTCGCTATATGGATGACCTAGAGATGAATAAACTGAGTCTGGCTATTCGGTTTGAAAAAGGATTGTCAGTGAAGATTCGAGAGAGGTTGACTTATGGAGTCCTTACTGATGTTAAGAAGGTATATGAGAGAGTGGGGAATGCGGAGAGGTGTTTGAGTCTGTAAAGGATGATGTCTTTATACCGTCATGGGAGTCGGTATCGTATGGGAAGTTGTATAGGGGTGTGTCGATGGTTGTAGGACAAGTTGACTTTCCCGTTGATTTGTTCGAATTCCCTTTAAGTAGGTTTGAGGTTATAGTTGGGATGGACTGGCTAGGGAAATATATAGCCACTATAGATTGTCAGCAAAAGAAGGTCTCTTTAACAGGACCCAAAGGTGTTAGAGTGTCTTACCGTGGGTTTAAAAACAAACCCAAAGTCAAGATTAATGCAGCTATGACCTTGTAGTCATTTTTGAGGAAGGGGTATGCTATGCTTCTATGCCATGTGAAAGATAGTCGGTTAGAGGAGCCTTCAGCTTTGGAGATACCTGTGGTGAGGGAGTTTGAAGATGTCTTTCCAGAGAAGATACTGGGGTTACCGCGAAAGTGGGATATCGACTTCAGTGTAGAATTGAAGCCAGGGACGAGACCTATCTCAAAGGCCCCGTACCATATGGGTCCAAAGGAGCTTGCAGAGTTAAAAAAAGTAGCTAGATGATTTGATCGATAAGGGATACATTAGACCTAGTGTATCGCCTTGGGGTGCTCCAGTTTTGTTCATGAAGAAGAAGGATGGGATCTGACGGTTGTGTATAGATTACCGGGAGCTGAACCATGTGGTGATGAAGAATAGGTATCCTTTGCTAAGGATAGATGGCCTTTTTTATCAGTTAAGTGGAGCTGGGGTGTTCTCGAATATTGATTTGAGATCGGGGTACCATCAACTGAGGATTCGGGATGAAAATATACCCAAGACGGCGTTCCGTTCGTGATATGGGCACTATGAGTATGTGGTTATGCCTTTTAGCTTGACCAATGCATCAACCGTTTTCATGGATCTGATTAATCGAGTTTTCAGCCAGTTTCTGGATCAGTTCGTGGTTGTCTTCATTGATGACATTCTAGTCTACTCTAAGACTAGAGAGGAGCATGAGAAGCATCTGAGACTGGTGTTGTAGACCTTGCGCGATAACCAGCTATATGCAAAACTATCTAAGTGTGAGTTCTGTCTCGAGATGGTGTCCTTTTTGGTTCATGTAATTTCTAAGGATGGAGTTTCGGTGGATCCTACAAAGATCGAGGCGCTGTCCAAGTGGGAGGCTCCAAAGAATGTGGCCGAGGTACGAAGTTTCTTGGGTCTAGCCGGGTACTACAGAAGGTTTGTGAAAGACTTTTCGAAGATAGCTCGACCTATGACGGCTCTTATGAGGAAGGAGTACCGATTTCGTTGGGATGAGAGTTGTGAGACTGCGTTCCGGCGACAGATGGCCAGACAGAGAGGAAAATTAAGACCTTTGAGGACATGTTGAGGGAATGTGTGATGGAGTTCGGTGGTAGTTGGGAAGATAGGCTGGATTTGATCGAGTCTTCCTATAACAACAGCTGTCACACGAGTATTGGGATGGCTCGTTTTGAGGCTCTATATGGGAGGAGGTGCAGGAGTCCTATTTGTTGGGATAATAGTGCGGAGGCAGTGGTTTTAGGACCAAAGATGGTGCAAGATATGATTGAGCAAGTTAAGTTAATTCGACAAAAGATGAAAGCGTCTCAGGATCGACAAAAGAGTTATGCAGACTTGCATCGTCAGGACATCAAGTTCCAAGTTGGGGATAATGTTCTTCTGAAGGTGTCACCTATGCGTGGAGTGATGAGATTTGGTAAGAGGGAAAAGCTAAGTTTGAAGTTCATTGGCCCTTATGAAATTCTAGATCGTGTTGGTGAGGTTGCTTACCGATTAGCCTTACCACCAGCTTTGGACCAGGTACATAATGTTTTCCATGTGTCTCAACTGTGGAAGTATGTGAGTGATCCTTCTAATGTGCTATAAGTTGAGAACATCGAGTTGGATGAGTCCCTATCTTATGTGAAGATGCCTAAGAAAATTTTGGATCGCAAGATTCGCACGACAAGGAACGAGGAGACTGTGTTACTTAAGGTGTGGTGGTCTAACCACAATGTGGAGGAAGCGACTTGGGACGTAACCTTGTTTCTTTAAGGAGGGTAGGAGATGACTGCATAAGTTTTGCGTAGGTTTTAGTATGTTTTGAGTCAAGTTTTCGGTACCTTTCGGGTTGTTAAAGTAATTCTTTTGTGTCTTATGTGGAGTTATGCGTTGTGTCAGAGTATAGTGAGTTTTGCTTCCGGTTTGGGTTTGAACATCGGGGACAAAGTTCATTTTTAAGGAGGGAAGACTGTAATACCTCAGGCTTTTAGCTGTTGAATACTCTATCAAGTGGAGCCTACTCTACCGAGTAGGTTTTGTTCAGTGTTCTGGCAGTGTTCTGGTTCTTAGGTACTCGATCGAGTTGGGACAACTCGATCGAGTAGGCGCTACTCGATCGAGTACGTTAGTTACTCGATCGAGTATCTGTGTGTCACGGGTTTGACCTTATTTGATTTTTAAGAATGAGGAGTGGTTTTATATTTTATAAACGTCAGTTACATTTTATTTTATAACTTTTCACAAAACAACACAAAAGAAACTTGAACAACGTGGATCTACTTCTCTTTATTTTCAATCAAATCAAGGGTTGTTTTCGTCGTAATTTGGGGGCTTTTCATACCGTTGCTTTCGTCATATCGTGGGAGGTGCCTTTGTAGCGGAGAAATTCTGATTTGCTGCGCTAGTGTGTGACATTCATTCAGGTAGGGTTTCCCTACTCAGTTACTGTGTAATTTGGTCATGACGATGTGATGTTATGAATATATTTATGATTATGATGGTATTATCTGATGAAAGCATGTTTACCAATTTTATGGTGTATGATTGTTGCTGTATTGTATATGGTTCGCGAGGTGCGCCCTCGGCTGAGTGGAGTCATTTGCGGGAATGGCTTCACGCCCTTGTTCGCCCCTTGATGTTCCCGTCACGAGGGGAATGTGCACATTAAGGTTCAATGGGTTTTACACTCTATGATTTTGAGTGGGGCTTAAGTGGCAAGGCTGCGGTCCCCACTGGCGAGTGGATTATCTGTTGCGACGCATAATCTGGCAGGACTACACTTGTGTAGTCAGGTGTTAGAGAGACTGTAGAGTTGGGTGATTGTGATGATGTACTGTGTTGTATTGTTGTATTTTGTTATGCATTAACTAACCCTATTATGTGTTTTGAAAACTGTGGTGATCCATTGGGGAATGGTGAGCAGTTGATTAACATGTATGCTTTGTAGAGCTCATGGGTTTCTTCGGATGGAGTCACCACATAGTTTTGTAGCTAGTCTTCCGCTATGTCTTGAGATAGTGTTTATTTCAGTACTTTTAGTATTATAGTTTTGGAGACAGTTGTACCTCACTTTGAGAGATTTTGGTTTGGTTTTGTAGCACGTTAAACTTTAACTATTTAATTATGTTTCTTTATGGTCTACATTAATATACTATACCTCGGGCAACCGAGATGGTAGCATCCTTATGTGCTAAGGTGGTCTTAGTAAGGCACCTCGGTATATGTGGGGTCTTACAGACACCACCCTTGCCTCTAACCGGATCCGCCACAAACACCTACAAACACCTATAAACACCCACAACTCCTCTCTTCCTCTCTCACAAACACCAACTCCATCACACCACAACACCACTCCTGCCTCCAACCAACCACACCACCAATTCCACCAGCCACCACAATTCCTGCTTCATCATCTCTTCTCTCCGTCGCGGCCCCACAACCACAACCACCACCCCCAACCCGCTGCCCCGCAGTAACAACAACGAAGCCGACAACAACAACACCGGCCTACCACCACCACGCCGTCAATCACCAATACTAACACCACACCAACACCAGATCTGGTGTTTTTTTTTTTCAAATTTTGTTTTTTCAGATTTTATTTTTATTTCTATATTGTGAATTTTATTTTGTTTTTTTTATTTGTCTCGTTATTTATTTATTTTTGTTTATTTTCTTATGTTTTTCGAATCTAATTAGGTGGGTGGTGCTTTTTTTTTCATATTTTTTTTTATATATTTAATTGTGTTGTTATTATAATATATATATATATATATATATATATATATATATATATATATATATATATAAAGTTAGTGTGTTGTGTTTGTTGTGGGTGTTTGTTTATATTCAAGTTGGTTTTGTTCATATTCAAACCCAGATCTGAAAAATATGAAGTAAATATTTTTTTCCATATTTTTTTTTATTATTATTTGTTAATTTTGTTGACAAATTATATTTTTTATTTTTCAGATCTATTTGTTAGTACGACTAAAGTTACACTATTTATGACTAAAGTTTCACGATTTACGACTAAAGTTACACAGTTAAACCACAATTTGAAAAAACAATTGTATTATCTTGTCTTGTTTAAATTTGTCATGTTATAAATTTTTGAAAAATATAAATCTTGTTGATTCTTGTCTGTTTTTGGTTAATTTATGAAAAATTTCGTGCAATTTCAGTGTGTACAACATCGGTGACATTATGTGCAACTTTATTAGATATAATGTGTAACTTCAATGACATTATGTATGTGCAACTTTATTAGATATAATGTGTAACTTAAATGGCATTATGTCCAACTTATTAGATATAACGTGTAACTTCAATGACTTTATGTGCAACTTTATTAGATATAATGTGAAACTTCAATGGCATTGTGTGCAGCTTTATTAGTTATAATGTTATAAATTCGTCATGTTATAAATTTTTGAAAAATATAATTCTTGTTGGTTTTGCTTAATTTATGAAAAATTATGTGCAATTTCAGTGCGTGAAATTTCAATGCCATTATGTGCAACTTTATTAGATGGCATTTTGTGCAACTTCAATGACTAAAGTTACACTATTTACGACTAAAATTACACATGTAAAACATTAAAGTTGCGTAATCATTAAAGTTACGATTTTCTTTTAATATATGTGAGTTTACTGAGCTTTTAAAAATTTCAGATTTGTCTTTGTGATATTATTTTGTTAATTTATGAAAAATTATTTGCAATTTTAGTGTGTGCAACTTCAATGCCATTATCTGTAACTTCAATGCTTGTTGTGTGTAACTTCAAACACATTTTGTTTAACTTCTATCACATTTAGTAATTCTACTCTATTAATTTACACTGTTAAATATGAAGTATGTTAAAAAAAGGACTATACGACTAAAGTTACACAATTTACAACTGAAATTGCACAAATTTGGACTAAAGTTACACAAAGATAGACTAAAGTTGCAAAAATTTAAACAAAAATAATTTGGACTAAAGTTGCACAAGTATGGACTAATGTTACACAATTTTGGACTAAAGTTACACAAATTTTAACTAAAGTTACACGAGTATGGACTAACGTTACACAAATTTGGACTAAAGTTATACAAATGTGGACTAAAAGTTGCACAAATTTGGACTAAAATTACTATCATAGAACTCTAAAGTTATATAAAATTGACTTAAAATTTATTTTATGTAATTTAAGACATATTTAAAACAACCTTGTCTTAACATTATAAAATATGATTTTCTATATTATTTTTTGAATTTATTTAATTTTTGTACAAATGTCATGTAATCTTAATGCCTTTAAGGGTGTAACTTTAATCATTAATACTATAACTTTAATGCTTCTATGTGTAACTTTAGTCCACTGGCTGTGTAACTTTAGTCGATAATAGCGTAACTTCGGTATTTTTTAATAAATTAATTGGAATTTTATGTAATTTTAAGACAAGTTAATATATTTTTTGTCCTAGTGTAACATTAGTCCATGATGGTATAACTTTAGTTCATGACGGTGTAACTTTATTCATTTTAAGTTATTGTATATTTAGTCCATATCGTGTGTAATTTCAATGCAGATGGTGTGCAACTCTAATAGAGAACGTGTGTAACTTTAGTCTCAACTACCACCAACAATCACCACCACCTACCACTACCAACAATCAATAACCAACTACCACAACAAACGAGATAATATGATTATTTTTTCAAAAGTATTTTTCTTATTTAGTAGATCTAAGATTAAAATCAACAAATTATATAATATATATTTTAGTAGCTCTTAGATAAAAAACGATTTCACCAGAAAAATGAGATTTGAAAATACAAAATTAACACTATAACGAAAAAAAACCCAAAAAAATTGTTTAGGAAAACGAGATCAGAAAAAATAAATATTAAGACGAGACTACATACATATATAAATAAAAAAACCATAAAAATGAACGAATAGAAAAAAAAAACGACCCCAAACATAAAAATTAACACCAAAATCCAAAAAAAAAATGAAAATTTTAAAAATACCGAGAACATGGTGGTGTGGTGGCGGCGGTGGTGGGGTGGTGGTGGGTGGTGCGTGGTGGTATCGGGTGGGGTGGTGGTGGGTGATGGTGAATGAAGAAGAGATGAGTGTGTGATTCAATTGGGTTTTGATTTATTTTTTTTTTTTGGGTTTTTGATTTATTGGGGTTTTTGAGAGAGGAGGGAATTGGAATGTGTGAGATGGGAGAGAAGTTGGTGAATGGAAAAAAAATATGTAGTGAATTAGTGATTATTTAGGGTGTATAAGTGTAACGAGGAGGGAGTATGACTTAAAACACATTTTTTGGAGATAAATCTAAGTCTTTCATTTGCTTGATCTAAAGGCCCTTCATAGGACTTATGTACTCAAGATCCTGTACAAATCTATGTTTCAATGCGAACTTACAAACTGACTTAAAAGATCCCAAATGAAACACACACGCTATAAACTCTCACATGTAACCACTCACTACTCACCTATTATCTCTTCTCCGATACTCAAATGCATCGAACTTATTTCTCTCTCATTCTTATCCACCGACACGACACCGGCCATGCCATTCCGGTAAATCCACCGACGATGTCGTTCTTTCTCACACTAACTCTTCACCATCCTATCTCCGGTAACCGTGAAATCTAAGCCATCTCTGAACCCGATAAATGTCTTAATGCATCAAACCCACCGGTGACATCTCCACAACCTCCTTACACAAATATTTGCGTCGGTGATGCTGCTCCCTTTCGATGCGGCTTGTAACCCAGACGCGCGCCAGTGTCGATGTCCTCATCGCCGTTTTGAGGATCTCGACAACTTCGCTGGCACAATTAGTTTTCAGAAATTTATTTTGTTTTTCTTAGATCTAAAACTTAATTAAAAAATGAGATGTTCAGAACTGGAAGTATGCTAGAAATTGTGATTTTAACTATAGATCTACTGAAAATGAAATAGAAATCCAAAACCAAATTTGTAATTATGGCCTAGTCTGAACATTTGGATTTGGGAAATGTCTTCCCCCGCGAATTATGAATCTACTGGTAGTGCCGAAATGAGAATAGCTACGACGATCAGTTTTTCTGGGTGGTTGGGAGCGGTGTTCGAATAATTCAAATGGTATGTGCTGTTAAGTTTGTCAAATAGTGGATTTGATGGTTGGTTGTGACGGTGCTTGTGATCTTCTGCTTGTGCGTGGTGGATTTTAGGTCCGATGGTGGTGAGGGGATGTGCAATTACTGTGTGAGTGGTGATAGACGAGGACGTTTAATGGTGGATGATGAAGATGGTAGTGGTAGTGGTGGCGGTGGTGGTGGCGGTGGAGGCAGTGGTGATAGGTGATAACAGTGGATACACAAAATACCATCGTAGATACACTTTGTTATACTACCGGATACATTTCGTATTATTACTGGGTACACATGTATCCAGTAGTATTACCAAACGTTTCCGGTAGTAATAACAAGTGTATCTAGGTAGTTCGTACAGTTCGCACTGTAACTCAGTTTGCACGGGATCCCGCCCTTACACACACACACATACGTATACGTACATATATATATATATATATATATATATATATATATATATATATATATATATATATATATATAGTCAGGATCTTTTGAGTCCTTAAGTCCTCCTTACAATCATTATGTGAGGGGAGGTGGATGGTTGAGATTGAAAGCAAAAAAACACACTTAGCACTAATCAAGTACCAATGCACTAATTAATTGTCTTTATCTCTCTAGACCATAATTAATGACTTTTTTGGTTTATTAATGATTTTTGAGGTTTCAGGGATTTACGAGTGTAAATCTGAGTTGTGCAAGTGTAAGTTGGATTTTTTTAAGGCGGTTTTGTTTATAAAAAATGAATTTATACAATTTTAACATTTTAAAGTGTAACTTTGATACTTTACGAGTGTAACTTTGATTTTTCAAGGCGGTTTTGTACATAAAAATTTGAATTTATACAATTTTAACATTTTAAAGTGTAATTTTGATGTTTTACGAGTGTAACTTTGATTTTTTTAAGGCGGTTTTGTTTATAAAAAATTGAATTTATACAATTTTAACATTTTAAAGTGTAACTTTGATACTTTACGAGTGTATCTTTGATTTTTCAAGGCGGTTTTGTACATAAAAATTTGAATTTGTATAATTTAAAATTTTAAACTGTAATTTTGATGTTTTACGAGTGTAACTTTGATTTTTTTTGTAAAGCGTTTTGTACATAAAATTTTGAATTTATAAAATTTTAAGATTTTAAAGTATAACTTTGATGCTTTACGAGTGTAACATTGATTTTTTTTTAGTCCATTTTGTACATAAAAATTTGAATTTATACAATAATACTTTGAATTTATACAATTTTGACATTTTATAAGTGTAACTTTGATGTTTTACCGAGTGTAACTTTGATGCTTTATCGGATGTAACTTTGATTTTTTAAGAATGTGATTTAGTATATTTAGGTCATTTTTTGGAAAAAAAAATTTGAATTTAATGCTTTATCGAGTGTAACTTTAATTTAATGCTTTATAAGTGTAACTTTGGTCCTTAACAAGTGTAACTTTGGTCCTTTCGAGTGTAACTTTGGTCCGCTGAGAGTATAACTTTGTTCCTTTAAGTGTGTAACTTTGAACCTTTAAGAGTGTAACTTTTGTCTGAAAAAGAAAAACAAAAAACTAGCAAATAAATCTGAAAAACTAAAAATGTAATTTGTTAATTAACAAATAGATATGAATGTAATTTTAAAAGAATACGAGCGTAACTTTAAAAGAACAAAAAAAAAAAATAGATCTGAAACCCCAAGACGAGATTTTTAATCGATTTTTAATACAAAATCTGAGAAAAATATATAGCAAGACGAATATTAACAAGACGAGATTTTAAAAAATATATAAGACGATATTTTATAAAAAATCAGATCTGAAAAACCATCACCATCGTGTTTTAAAAAACCATATCTAATAAACAAGACGATATTTTAAAAAACAAGACGATATATAACCCCCATCAACAATAACATTAACGATCACCATCCAATATTTTTTTATAAAACCAGATCTGAAAATTATAAAAAAAAAAAACAAAGGAAAAACCAAAAACAAAGGCAGGAGAAGGAGTGGCAGCAACACCACACGCATACCACACAACGCTGACCACCATCCCGACAACACCACACTCACGCACGCAACACCACCAAACAACCACCATGCTTTTAGATCTGGAAAAATAAACAAAAGAAAAGAGAAGAGGTAGTGCGTGATGGTTGCGGCAGGTAAGGGCGTTGGCCGTGGTGGTTGCC
The DNA here is from genome assembly GCA_009801015.1 of Silene noctiflora. Classification (NCBI taxonomy): domain Eukaryota; kingdom Viridiplantae; phylum Streptophyta; class Magnoliopsida; order Caryophyllales; family Caryophyllaceae; genus Silene; species Silene noctiflora. The sequence continues at coordinate 25,989 of VHZZ01003586.1, forward strand.
TTTGTTGTTGTTGTTGTCATAGTTGTTGGCTGCGTTGTTGTTGTTGTCATCGTTGTTGTTGTCGTCTGGGTGGAGGGAGGTCGCCGTGGAAAGTAGTGGTGGCGAGGGGTGCAGCTGTGGTAGTGGTGGTGGTGAGTGGGGCCGTGGGGGCTTAGATCTGGAGTATGGTGGTGGCGGCTGGCTCTTGTGTGTCGGGTTTGGTTGTCCGGCGAGTGTGCCAGTAGGCCGGTGAGGTGAGAAAGGAGAGGATGCCGTGGTGGGGTCAGTGGTGGTGAGGGGAGAGGCCGTGGTGGTGCTGGTTGTGACCGGTGGCGGAAGGTGAGAAAGAGAGGGGTGGGTTTTTGATTTGTTTGGATTTATTTGGTTTTTGATTTAATCGGAATTTTGAGGGAGAAAGTGAATGATTTATGTGAGATGAGAGAGAAGTGAGTGAGAAAATAAATTATATATAGTGAATTAGTTTTTAATTTGGTGGATTAGTGAAGGTAGAGTGGGAGAGTGTTAATTTAGCTAACTAATCATCCTTTTTTTTCTTCAATCTGAGCCTTTCATCTCCCTCATCTAAGAGCTCTAAAAGGGACTCATGGACTCAAGGAAGAAGGGGGACTCAAATGATCCTTATATATATATATATATATATATATATATATATATATATATATATATATAAAGAGAGAGAGAGAGAGAGAGATGGCATCTTGTGAGTTTAGTTTCTTATGGTGAGTCTGTGCTCACAAATCTCAGCCATTAGATTATATTAGAGATCTATGGTCAAGATTTGATATTGAGATTATATATAAATTTTTTTTTTCCTTTTACCAAACTTTCTCATTATGTTACCTTTTTTTTTTGAGATACTACATGTTATTCTTGTATTATTTTGTTTGTTTTTTTTTTGTTACACATGTTTTTGCAGTGTTACTCATGTACTTTTTTTTGTGTTACCACTTATTATTCGAGTGTTACTCTTATATTCTCACGATTTTTAATTTTCTCATTATGTTACGTTTTTTTGTTTACCACGTGTTGCTTAGGTGTTATTCTACTGTTATTCTGGTGTTATTCGAGTGTTACTCTTATATTCTCA
>VHZZ01003587.1:75689-87120 GCA_009801015.1 Silene noctiflora
CAAAAAGGTATAACTCAAACAGTATATATAGCCATTGTACATGCATTTAGTCGTTATACTATTTAATTTGGTCTATAAATACGTCCTAATGTTTCACTTGTTTATCAAAATTTATCAAACATTTACTCTTAACCTCTTTCATTATAAATTCTCTCTCTAAATTTATAAAACATATATATGGCTGGGTTAACGGAACCACAATCACGTTCTCGTTACGTCTATCCTTTCACTTGCATTGTGCATAATATCTCTGTTCGTTTTGAAAATGGAAATGGTGTAATGAAGGATTTAGCGTGAATGAAGGTAATGCTTCATGATGACGCAGGTTATACGGCGGTTAAAAGAGTCCACCTAATGTCAACATGCAGGCATGGTTTTCAAGGCTTCGCTTTTATCGAGTTTGACACATTCGACACTCATCTAAGTTTACGTCAGGCAATAAAATTAGCGGCTAGATTTAGGGAGCAATATGCGGGGAAACCGAACTTCTATTCGGATGTTAGACAAAGTGGCCCTTATCTATCGGTTGCTACCCGTGTTAATCATCTTCTGTTGAGTCATTATAGGACTCATCACAGTCTTACCACTGTTCCTCTATCATGGGAAAGGAGGCAGTGTCCCCTGTGGCAGTGACCCGGAAGTTAGCGATATAATCAATATAATCCGGATTGTTGGTGGCAGTGTGAGAAAAGCTTTTTACCCTTAGACGGGATTGGTCCGAATTATTTTAATTCTTTTGATGTCTGATGAATGTAATACAATTTGGGTTATTTCTAATGATGTAACACCCCTACTTACAAAGGAAGCTTATACTAGACATTCCCTGACAACCAAGGGAGCTACAATCTCAGTTACCCGAGGTAAGTACATATCAAATAGATAATTCAAGAACAACATGGTTATTAATTACACTTTATGTGATTAGGAAATATAAACTACATCTCTGAACTATTACAACAGCGGTTTCTATCAAAGCTATACTAATATCAGCGTCATCGATCTCCCATCCCCATACACGAACATCACAACACGCATCCAAAACGGCATCTAAACCTGCAAGACAGTCTTCTCACCATCCCCAAATGAATCATCACAGTTTTTAAAACAAATACGGGGTCAGTCAACTGAACAACTACATACTGTAAACAATGCAAACAAAATGGAAAAACCACCACCACACTGCCACCATCACCATCACCATCACCACACCACACAACAAGTAATCGACTACACACAAAAGTGTGTAGCCCTCCCAGTGGAAGACCGCAGCCAACCACCTAACCACCAACAATAACTGAAGTCCTTTAATGTGCACATCCCTCCTGCGCTGAGAGAACGCAGGAGGTGAACAATGAGGGTGAGACCACCTCTCACAATGGCTCACAAAACAATATCACAATCATAATCTCAATCACACTCAACTCTAACATCCACGACCAACTCCGCCATCACAATCTCATCACAATCGTAGAATCCTATTACAAAATACATCACAATACCGTCACGTTAATACAACACATAGTTCTACAATCAACTGAGTAGTAAATCCTACCTGTACCGTATCAATCCATCATTCATGTATGAAATCACTGCACATGGACAACAATGCCTACAACAATAATACGACTCGATTATCCAGAACATAACCCAAATCTCGGGACATACAGATGGTGACGGTGACTTACCTTATCGTATGATTGGCTGACTAGGACAGAGTCGGCGTAAGCTTCCATTCCCGTGATAGTCTCCTTGGTATATGCTAGCAAGGTGAGGGATGAGCAGTAGAGAGAGATGTGTCGATTTAGGGTTTTTTGGGAAGAAAGGGAAAAATAAGAGAAATAAGAAAACGATTCCGGAATTTTGACTTATGCGTAATATATTAATATGCTGTTCACGGCGCACTCAGTCGAGTGCCAACATACTCGACCGAGTCCCCTGCACTCGGTCGAGTGCACCACACTTGACCGAGTGTCACTCACTAGGTCGAGTCCAAAGATTAACAACTACTTCGTCTTGACGATTAAGGTCACACTAGTCAACTATGGTCAGTCAACGGGTCCTCCGGTGGGACGGGTATTACAGTCTTCCCCCCTTAAAGAGAAATTCGTCCCCGAAGTTCAACTCCCAATGCCGCAGTCTGATCATCAGTATGGTTTGTTGGCTAGGCTCGATACTAACTACGGATCATCTAATCGTGACCATTTATAGTCTCAATTCTACGACTTCACCACCCATTCTCGTTTCATCCTACTTGCCTCGCAGTACACACACGCATTACTTGCCTTACCACCCATTCGCATACAACAATTTACTTTTAAAACCAATAAATACCACAATCTAAAATAAATCTTTCACAAGTTTTTCATATAAAATTCAAATTAAAACGAAACATACATGCACCACACTTAACCCGCTATTTTTAGTATAGCACGACGACACCACACCATATAACGGAATAAGCAACACAATTTTTCTCCCACCCGCGCAAAGCACCCTATCCCCCTTAAAAGAAACTTCGTCCCTGAAGTTCACCCACCGAACGGTCAAGGTCAAGAGTTACATTAGTACTAAACTATCCCATGTCTGTGATGAAGAAATACCCCCAACATTACGTCTACAACAAGGTTGGTCTAGCAGTCAAGGTCGAAATTTGTGGTTTACCGCCTACATGGCATACCAACACGGTTGCCCCCCTCTAGGACGACCCAAGTCAAAATACAACTTGTAGCCACCACATTTCAAACGCAACTACATCATACGACCATAACATAATATACTTAAGTATTGTACTCGTTCAAAACGCTGTCACTCGGTCACTTGATCGAATATCTCCCACTCGTCGAGTAACTGTCACTCGATCGAGTGAGATGAACTCGGTCGAGTTCTTAGTGTACTCGGTCGAGTTATTGGAAAAAAAAATACCACACCCGAAACTGTAATCTAGGCACTCGGTCGAGTGGAGTGAGTACTCGGTCGAGTTCGCTTTACTCGGTCGAGTACTCCTGGCACTCGGTCGAGTCTGAAAAATGCAACGAAATCTAAGGAAGAACGAAACACACCCACGACCATCATGTACCTGCAAATAGATCAATATGATGATCCAAGGTTCCATCGAGTCATATCAAACAAGCAACATCTAAGGACACAAAATAAGTCTAGGCCTTAAGGCCGCATACAACATCCGAAATAAAAGTTATGTGCCATATGGCACCAAATATAACACAAGTCTGATAAAGTAACAACAAAACATAAACTCAACGAGGACTGCTCGAGCCATCATCCATCTCATCTCTGTTCCCCGCTTCGGACGATCCCCCAACATCAAATCTTCCGCCGAAACCTGACGGCGCCGAGCTGAACCCTCCTCCAAACTCCGGTACATAACCTCCTCCAATCCATCTCCCCTGGTCATCTAGCTGATTCCCATAGTTGGCACCCCCATGGACCAGTAAATCATCCTCTCTCAAAGTTCTCAGGTGCTCCCCATGTAGCCTAGTCCACCCCATAGCAGTGGAAGACACCACTGTCGTCCCCCGTCCTCTCCACCATGCCGGTTGATCGAGCTCCGTCCTAATGCCCTACTGCCGCGCCATCTCATGATGGTTATTTAACACTAAGGTATTAGACAACCGTTCCGACAGCTCATGTACCTGCATCCTAGGGTCTTGCATCGTCGGATAGCCGGAGTACTAGTACATGGGGTCAACTTGAGGAACATAAGGAGTATCCTAGGTACCTCTCCAGCCACTTTAGCCCCTCTAGGTTTTCAGGGCGCCTGGGTCGTCTTCCTCGGCTCGAGCATATCTCGCAATAGGTGCCCGGAATAAGGTAAGTTTGAGGAGGAGGAGTCATGTAATCCGTGAACACATCGAGGTGCTCAGTCTCCGAAAGGTTAGCCGGGTCGGGTAACGCCATCCACAAGGTACCCCTCACTCTCCATGCCAAGGTCCCGTTCTCCAATACTCGAAGCCACTTCTGACGAAGGAAGTAGTCTTTATCCATTGCCGGTACACTTGAAAACATAGCTGGAAAGGTGGGAGAGGGCTCAAAATCAGCTAGCTTTTGAGCTAGTCGAGTCACAATTGCCCCACAACTGAGGTAGCGGTGGGGGTGACTGAGCCATGAGGGCAAGGCTGCTACACACTATGGCCGGAGGGCTGTAATAAAACCGTGCCTCCCTCTTTGGGTTTAGGTAGGACATGAGAAGCATAACCTCTTGTGAGTTAAGCACGTCACTCCTTCCGTACAGTAAGAAATTCATTATCCTCAGGAAAACCTTACAAGTCACGTGTTGCACGTCATTGATTAGCATGGCACTCACGTTAGTCTCATCACCCGTCAAGTAGGATAGGTACTCACTTGCTCCACACTCCTTTGGCACATCTAAATAGTGATCCGCAATGGGCTTATCAATTACGAGGGCCTCAACAACATCTTCCATGGTCAGGTCAAAGTCACGGTTAACCATCCTAAAGTGGCACGTCTCAGCATCCTCATCATAAGAAAAGGAACTGAGAAACTCTAGTGTCAGGTACTCATAGGAATGTTTTCGCAGCCTGTACAACTCCATCAATCCCAAGGTCTCAAAGATATGTCTCACGTCTACCTCAATCCCCAACTCCTCCAAAATCCCCGTGTCTACACATCTAATGGCCCGGAAAGGGCGGGTCATCAATGACACAAAAACTTCCCGCTGCCTAAAGTCTGCAAAAGTAATGGCCGGATACTGTTCCACTGGTAGAAAACTAGAGCCCTGGCTACTCTGACCTCTCTCGGCCCCGTTCCTCTTGGTTGGTTGACGGCTGACGTTAGCTCTCGGCATGCTGCATTATATCGATAGAAAACAACAGAAAGGCTCAAGAACCAAAAACCGAGGACAAAGTTTAACCTTCCAGTATCAAAACAAGTACAATTATAAGACGGATTTTTCGCTCAGATTTTCCCAAATTCGTTTATAAAACGGAGTAACACCAAGATCCTATAGTCCTTTGTAGTCTTAAAAGAGGATTGAAACATCAGAAATCCAGATTTCACAAGAACCCTAGAAAAATTTCCGAATCCAATTCTTCAGTATTTGGCTGAAAAATTCAGTTTTTCTTGCATCAAAATCAAGAGCTAAGGCAAGTTCTATTGAAGATTATCAATAACGTAAATCCAGGCATAAAATCAAAGTAACATCTAATTGGGGCTTGCTATTAAAACATTTAAAACTTAAAGGAATTAACCTTACCTTGTTGATTTGAAAGAGGAATGAACGAGAAACGACTTAGAATGAATTTGGAAAGACGGAATCACTAAATCTTCCAACTTTCAATATAGTAAAACACCTTGAGAGAGTTTGAGGAAGGTTTGAAGTGTTATTATGTCGAAAATAAGAAAGAGGTTTACGTTTTAACAAGTAAAATGTGAAAACGCGACTCGGTTTTATTTAGGGCACTCGGTCGAGTACAGACCGAAGTCGGTCGAGTACAGACCAAGCTCGGTCGAGTACAGACCGAACTCGGTCGAGTGTCGGAAACTCGGTCGAGTCCCAGGTACTTGGTCGAGTGTCCAAATTGGCAGATTCAAAACAGGTTCTGCCCCATTTTACACAATAGGTCGAGTATCCTCTGCACTCGGTCGAGTATGTCTTCATACTCGATCGAGTTCCCTAAAAAGTCAATTAAAACGTTTACGTTGTCAAAATCGACGTCCCTGCAATAACAGTACATCGTTCGAAGTCCGAGGAGCATCCCGGAACTCGTCAATGGTTAGTCCATTTAACTATATTCTAAAAGATACCATCATAAATCATCTACTTCATATCCTATTCCATCAGCGAATCACCATACATCATTCATTATATCATTATATATAAGTTCGGATAATTCTAGCAAATTCCAGGTAAATATTACCGTGATCCCAACATCACACTATTACTGGCACACATACACATATAGATCTTTCAATTACTCATGTCACATTCATAGTTCTCATTTATATAGGGAACATAACATACTAAGGTTCAAACAATTAAACAGTTTCATCAGCACGTTCGCAGCCTTACACTACCATTCATTCACGCACTCCAATGACAATATTCGCCATTCATACTTCACATCAAAGCACTTGCATTCATAGAGAACACGCATAAGTACATACATTAGACACGTTCGACATATAACACAAAAATAAACTTCCACACAGCATCCCACCCTGAGTTTGCTGGCTTAAGCACATTGGGGCCGGGTTCTGAAATGAAGGCGCCTTCTCACCCAAAACCAATTAATAGGGGCTCCCAACATACATACACCACGTTCATTTTAATGGGATCGCTAGATTCATTGGGTTCATTGGTTATATGTTCCAAAATCGTTGCTCTGATACCACTTTGTAACACCCCAACTTACCAAGGAAGCTTGTACTAGACCTTCCCTGACAACCAAGGGTGCTACCATCTCAGTTACCCGAGGTAAGTACATATCAAATAGACCATTCAAGAACAGCATGGTTATTAATTACACTTTATATGATTAAGAAATATAAACTACATCACTGAGCAATTACAACAGCGGTTTCTATCAAAGCTATACTAATATCAGCGTCAGCGATCTCCCATCCCCATACACGAACATCACAACAAGCATCCAAAATAACATCTAAACCTTCAAACCAGTATGCTCACCATCCCTGAATGGATCATCACAGTTTTTATAACAAATCGGGGTCAGTCAACTAAACAACTACATACTGTAAACAATGCAAACAAAATAGAACAACCACCACCACACCGCCACCATCACCATCACCACACAACATAACAAGTAACCGACTACACACCGAATTGTGTAGCCCTACCAATGGAAGACCGCAGCCAACCACCCAAATAACCCAAGAACCTTAATGTGCACATCCCTCCTGCGCTAAGAGAAAGCAGGAGGCGAACAATGGGGGTGTGACCACCTCTCACAATGGCTCACAAAACAATATCACAATCACAATCTCAATTACACCCAAATCCAACATGCACCACCAACTCTACCATGACAATATCGTCACAATCAAAGAATCATATCACAAAATACATCACAATACCGTCACATTAATACGACACATAGTTCTACAATCAACTGAGTAGGAAATCCTACTTGTACCGCATTCCAAGTAGCATCAATCCATCATTCATGTATTAAATCACTGCACACGGACAAAAATGCCTACAACAACGATACGACTCGATTACTCATAACATAACCCAAATCCCGAGACATACAGACGGTGACGGTTACTTACCTTATCGTAAGATTGGCTTACTAGGTCGGAGTCGGTGTAACCTTCCATTACCGTGATAGTCTCCTAGGTATATGCTAGCAAGGTGAGGGATGAGAAATAGGGAGAGATGTGACGATTTAGGGTTTTTGGGGAAAAAAGGGAAAAAGAAAAGAAATAAGAAAACGATTCCTGAATTGTGACTTATGCGTAATATATTAATACGCTGTCCACGATGCACTCGGTCGAGTGCCAACATACTCGACCGCATCCCCTGCACTCGGTCGAGTGCACTACACTCGACCGAGTGTCACTCACTAGGTCGAGTCGAAAGTTAAAAAACTACTTCGTCATGACGATTAAGGTCAGACTATTAAACTATGGTCAGTCAACGGGTCCTCCGGTGGGACGGGTATTAAAAATGAAATCAATTATATGTTTTTTAAAGTGTTGAATTTTTCATGTTTGATATGATTAATTCCGTTGATGTTCAATCTTTATAATAGACGGCGACATAATCAATTCAATAATTAACAACCGGATTATGAAACAATAATAAAGATTTATTTCGTTTAGAGTTTTGTGTTTTGGGCTTTATTGTCAACGGGTTTACAGAGCCGTTGTTACGTTATTATAATTAACAACGGTTTTTTATTAAACCGTTTTCAAATATATACAATTAACAACGGTGTTTATCAAACTTTTTTCGAATAATTGTTGAGTTTATCAAATTTACTATTTGTATAGGGTTTTTCATTAGAATCACCACTTTACATTTATTCATCAACTTTATCCAAGTACTTCGTGTCGCCGCCGTCGTCGTCGTCATTCTTCTGTATAGCTTAAAAAAGGTGATCTCATTTCATAGCTTGTGTTTTTCATTAAAATTAATTTATATAAATATGGCTCGAACTTGGATGATTGATGCTAATAAAGGTGATCCTGTTTGATGATGGAATAGCTGAATTTTACAATTTCGTTCATCAAAATTTGAAAGGCTCCTCAATATTCCCGTGCTCTTGTAGTAGATGTGGTAATATTAAGTTTTTGCCTCTCCAAGACGTTAAAATACACATAAAAAAGAATAGTTTCAGTCGAGAATATGGTCGTTGTATTTTTCATGGAGAATCAGAGGATAGGGAATCCCATGTAGAAGTAAACAATCATACACCTGAAGTTTGTTTAGATAGAGGTGATGGGGAATCTGATGTCAAAGTAAACAATCATTTTTCATCTGAAGTTGGTTTAGATACCGGAGACTTCTTAGATGTTAATTTTGTTGAAGATGATGGATTCGACAATGTTTTTGAAGTTACCGATGATGGGGATATAATTGCTGATGACTTAATTGAGAAGTTGAGTCAATCTGAAATGCCTTTATTTACTGCTTGTAAGAAGTATACAAAATTTTCTGTTGTGTTAAAGTTATATAATTTGAAGGGGTCAAATGGGTGGAGTGATAAGAGTTTTACCGATCTTCTAGCTTTGTTATAAGACATGCTTCCTGACGGTAATGTTCTTCCCCGTCTGACATATGAGGCCTAAAAAATGATTAAAGAATTAGGCATGGAATATTAGAAAATACATGCTTGTATCAATGACTGCATATTATACCGCAAATAATATGAGAAATTAAGAAATTGTCCACGCTGCTTTGAGTGGCGTTATAAAACTAAGGAAGGGATCCCAGCTAAGGTGTTGTGGTATTTTCCCCTAGTACTAAGAATGATAAGGATTTATTCGAATGTAAAAGATGCAAGAATGTTGACTTGGCATAATAGTGGAAGAATTAAAGATGGATAGTTTGACGCTAAGTACCATGATTTTGGCAATGAAGAAAGGTACTTGCGTCTAGCGCTTTCCACCGATGGAATGAATCCTCATGGAAACATGAGTACCCAACACAGTACTTGGCCAGTAGTGTTGGCCATTTATAATTTACCGCCATGGGTTTGCATAAAATAGAAGTATCAGATGTTGTCCTTGTTGATTCCTGGTCCTCGACAACCTGAGAATGACATAGATTTGTATTTGGACCACTTCTAGATTATTTGAGAAATTTGTGGGGATAGAGGGATACAAGTCTTTGATGGTTATAGAAAGGAAACTTTCAATCTGAGAGAAATGTTGTTGTGTACAATAACTGACATTCCGGCATACGACAATCTTTCTGGACATACTATACATGGGAAAGAGGCTTGCCCATTGTGTGTAGAGGATATTTTATCATAATACATGAAGCATTCCCGCAAGTATTTGTACTTGGGAAATCGTAGGGGGTTACGCCTTGACCATCCTTATCGTAAGCTTCACAAGGCGTTTAATGGGCGGCCCGAGGATCGTGCATCTCCTAAGCTATTGAGATAATGTATGGGAAGAGGAGCTCTAAGTTGTCTACTCGGGGTTATAAGAAAAACTCCATATTTTTTATCAAACTTCCGTACTAGCGTGACCTCCCAGTCAGACATTGTCTAGATTTTATGCACATTGAGATGAACTTCTACGATAATATAATCAATACTCTTTTGAATGTTCCGGGTAGGATAAAAGACAACAAGGCAGCTAAGGATGATTTGATAGAGATGAGTATTACGCCTGAGTTGGCAGCTCAGAAATTAGGAAATAGGACTTATTTGCCACCAGCAGCTCATACCCTTTCAAGTAAGGAGAAAAAAAAGTTATGTGAATGCTTGCATGGAATTAAGTTGTCAAAGGAATATTCATCTAATATTAGAAGTCTTGTATCATTGCAGGACCTAAAACTTACTGGTCTAAAGTCACATGACTGTCATACATTGATGCAATACATATTAGCCGTGGCCATTTGTTCCATTGTACCTAAAAAGGTTCGATATGCAATAACTAGATTTTGCATCTTCTTCCAGTAAATTGCTAGTAAAGTCATCGATCCCGATGAAACGGATTCGTTACAGGAGCTCGTTGTCACCAGTCTTTGTCAGTTTGAATTCTATTTTCCTCCCTCATTTATCACTATCATGGTCCATTTGACATCCACCTAATCCGAGAGATTTTGTATCTCGGGCCAGTGTATTTGAGATATCAGTATCCATTTGAAAGATTGATGAAATTTTACAAGGATTACACATCTAATATGTATCGTCTAGAGGGGTGTATTGCTGAGCGAGCTATTATCAATGAAGCTCTTTCATATTGTTACACGTACCTGTCTTTCGACGAGTTAATTGGAGCGCCTAAGAATTGTCATTGTGATTGGATGAAAGGAAGATGTGTAAGGGGTCGTATTTATAAAGATATGTCACTTGACATGCGGCATAAAGCTCATACATATATTATTTTTAACAATGAAGAGGTCCAGCCTTCTTACATCACGGAACACCAGCGTTACGTTAGGGAAAAACACCCAAATAAGACCGAAAGGTGGTATGTAAATGAGCATAACAAGAGTTTTCGTGAGTGGTTTAAGGATATTATTTACAATGATGAAAAACCATATGATGATTGTTACTCAACCAGATTACTACATCTTGCTCTCGGTCCTAATGCACGTGCAACTTTTTATAACGGGTATGCGATCAATGGGTACACTTTCTACACCAGCGATCAAGATGGGTTGAGCACAATGCAAAACAACGGAGTTTACTTAGAATTTGAGGCAATGTACTTTGCTAGTTCAAAAAATAAAAAACATGTTTTGGGTACAATGAAATATTTTGGAGTTATTATTGAAATATTAGTTTTAGATTACATGAGTTTTGAGCTACCTCTATTTCAATGCAAATGGATTGACAACAATAATGGTGTTAAAAAGGATGATTTAGGATTCACATTAGTAAATTTTTATAAGGTTGGAAACACGGAGGATCCTTTCATATTAGTGTCACAAGCAAAACAAGTGTTTTATGTTACCGATCATGTGGATTAGAAGTGGTAAGTTGTTCTATCTTGCCATCGCCGAATTCCAAATGATGATGAAGCTACCTAATTTGAAGGATTTGATCACGATGTTGTAACACAATTTTATAAGGAGGTTGAAAATATTAACATTTCTAACACATATATACGAAATGATCATAATGAAGTTATTTTGATTAATGAAGAGACTAGCGATTCCAACAAACGTTCCCGGCAGCAGTAGTGACACTATTCCTAGCATGTATAATTTACTTCATCTTTTAATTATTGTATTTTTCTTCTTAAATAT
>VHZZ01003588.1:59542-73043 GCA_009801015.1 Silene noctiflora
CACGACAAGTCAACCCAAACACCAACCCGACACCATCTTCAACTATCAAGCACCATTCACGCCTTGAACCGCCTTGCTCTCTGAACCTTAACCTTGAACTGCGTTGCCACCTTGAACCGCCATTTCAGTTTCAATTTTTGAAACCATAGATCCCTACTAAAATTTGGGAATAAATTCTAATTTGATACAATAGCACTAAAATTTGCAGAAAGGTTGAAACCCTAGATTCTGATTTCAATTTGGGGTGTGTAGTGTTATATATTCAATTAGGTTAATTAGTGTTTTTTTTTGATTGATTTTTTGGTCATTTAAATGGGGTATTTTGGATTTTTACACATTTATTAGAGTAGGAAAGGGGAAAGTGATGAACATCATCTATAATAAGAAAGGTGAGATTTTTTTACCTGTTACTACAGGTTAATAAATGGTCAATTCTATTAAAAGCGGAGGATGGTAATAGTTGGTTATATTAGTAGTTAAAATAAAGTCTGGAGTATTTCAAGAAGTACCTCAATAGTTGGAGTATTCCTGTTAAATAACCCAAAATTAAATGTGGAATATCATTAATTCATTAGGGTGGTTTGGGAAAGAGTAACAAGTCGGTAGATTTGATAAAATTAAACTGAGTTGATTTATTGATCTATTTGGCTCGAAATGAATTTTGTTGATTTTATCCCAAAATGACTTTATTCTAATTTTGCGGTTTTCGAGCCGACTCTTATCCTAAAGGGTTCTATACACTATACCCAAACATATTTAAATATAAAATCACTTGACTCGCCCAATAGGCCAATACAACACAAATACCGCTCATTTTCAAAATTACCACATTTCAAACCAATTTCATCCTTGATCCAAATAAACCTGTTAACCATGTCTAATACGAAGTAATGGATAGAGATGAAAATTGGCACCTAGGTTGTTGAGCTAGCATGACCCATGACTCATTTTAACACGACACGGGATTGGCATGTCTCGACATGGTATCGCAGACACACACTATGGGTTGTGAGTCGTGTTTGGGCCGAAGTTTGAGAAAAACAACCTAGCCAAACAAAGAAAAAAGTTAGACACAAATTCATAGATATAAGATGAATGTACGCAGGTTAGGAGGAGTGTCCGTGCAACTTAAGGTAATCAATGACAAAAAAAAAAAAAAACAGTAGGTCTCGTGAGAGACCGTCTCTCACTAATTTAGTGAGAGACATAATAGGAAAATAGAAAAAGCGGTGGGTCTCTCACCCCATCATGTGAGAGGTCTCTCAATAACGCTATTGAGAGACCGTCTTTCAGAGGTTCTTGTCAAAAAAAAAAAAAAAAAAAACCTACATTTAACATCACAAGAGTGTGAGCCGTCAGCACTCAAAAGCAAGAGGCCCCCTCTCTCTCGTTTTAGATTCCTCCATTTGGTATTTTGATTGTTTTCATTCCCTTCATTTTCTCTATATAAATGCACCCAACATAAACCCCTTTTTTTATTCATCAATCATCCTTATCATTATCAATAGTATTCCCCTTTATGTGATTGCTACATAGTTATTTATTATGTTATGGAGTGATAACTGCTGATTATCATTGTTAATCTCATTATTGTTTGTTAATCATCATGATAAACTATATACATTTGATTTTAAGATCTGGGTTTGTGTTTATATTTACAATAAAGTAGTAAATTTTGTAGATTATTGTTTGTTAATCTCAGTTTATGTTAATTATTATTATTATTATTATTATTATTATTATTATTATTATTATTAATGTGATTGTGATGATTAGTTGAGGGCACTGGAGGCAGCGGTTCATCGATCTTTTCCTGAACAATAATTGATGTCGAACATATAATTGCAGCAATTGATCGATAAACCTCTGCATCCAGTGATCAACTCATCTTCATTTATTAATTTGGTTTTCTGGGTTTTCCATGCTTTTGGTGGGTTCATTATACTGACAATATTAGAGTACAAATTCTTATTTTAGACGGTTGTGAGCGTGAAACGGATCTAAAACATCTCACATACCCGGTTAGTAGTGAGAATTTATTAGTATTAAGAGATACGGAGTATGTTTTTGAATCAGTTTCACTCTTGCAACTGTCTTAACAGAGCCTCCTTTACTGTAATAAGAGTTGTTGGGTCTTGTTTAGTTCATCTTTTGCTATCGAATTTATTCTTGATTTAGAAAGATCAGTTCATCTTTTGCTATCAAATTTATTCTTGATTTAGAAAGATCATTTCTCTGTTAATTTTTTTCACGAGACCGTGTTAGATGAGATTTTCTTATTGATGTTTAACTTTTGGTTAATACTGTGTGGAACTTCTGTAACTTTTAGAGAGATTCTTATTTATTGTGTTGGTAATGTAGTTGATTTTGTTGTGTAATACCCGTATATGTCCAATGTTAGTAGTAGCCACTAGCCACAACCAGCACCTTAGTAACCCGGAAAGGATTCCGTAAGCTTAGCATGTTTTAGTGAAGTTATGTTTATACAATTATCAAAGGCTTACTCTTTAGTCATCTGATTTGAGTGATAGAGAGGCTATTGATACAATTAATGGGAAGCGATTTTTGAAGTACAATTGTACATTTGCGGTGATTCCATGTTCGATTATTATGATTTTGTAGCTAGTTGGAAATTAGCATAATAATGAGTCAGTTTTATTAGTTTTCAGCTTGCATGATATAGTTCTTGTATATATGCCATTCCTCAGATGTGGGTGATTGTGATCCCTCCTCATCTGTTCAGATTGTACTTTCTAGTTTATTTCATCTTGTGATTCATGATTCTTGAACATGGAGTTGTTACAGTCGTTTATGTATTAACAAAAAAATTAATAACTCCATGGTGGTAACTGGTAAACAAAATGTTGCTTTTGGATTCAATTTGATTATTTATTGTCTTGATTGCTCTTCATCTTGACTCCATTTAGATCCCTCTGTTATATTTTCTTGTTTTTTCCTTTTTGTTTTGTTATTTCTGCTTGCTTTATATGGCTTTTAATCTCATATGCATGCGCAACTGTTTTAGTAGCAGGCCACGTTTTCTTCCTAGAGCAATAGACCATTTGTAAATAGCCCTATGAAACGTAATTTTCTTCAGGTTAGGTCATTTCGGGTGTTATTACCAGGTCATGTTCGCTTTAGTGGTTATGGGCTGTTTTGAACGTCTTCGAGTCTGGTCTTTGATACGAAGTTTGTTATTTGCTATAAAGTCAAACTATTTGTTTTCTGCTCGATCCAAGTGTTTGTAGCTCATTTTGGATTGGATCAATTTGAGTTCGGATATCTTTTGGGTATTTGGTTCAGTTGTCGGGTCATTTTTGGTCTGGTTATTTAGGTCCATTAGTTTTGCTAGGTTGGTTTGTGCTAATTTTGCTGTATATTCAGTCTGTGATGCGTTGAGTTAACTCTATCTGTGTTAAAGCTTTACTCATTCTTAATTGCTTAGCTCAAGTATTGGTGACAATTCGAGTAATGTCTCGAACTTCTCCTTTGCAGCCTAATTAGCTAACATATTCCTAGCTGTTAGTCATAGTCGTGTTGACTCGAGTCTAAACCTTTGCAGGTTTTATGAGATGCATATCTGTTTGGTGATGTTTTGATCAGGTTGTTTTGGTATCAAAACTAGCTTGAGAAGGAAGCTTAAGAAGTTGGGGGAACTTTCAATTGAATATTTGGTTTGAAAGTGGGTGAAAACTACAATACCAATTACCAAAGAGAATGTGGTGATATGCTTGTGAAGTCATAAAGCATAATCATATGGAGTAGGTCCTTAGTGTGTACCTATTAATTTGGGTAATAGTAATCCTATATTGTTAGATTCTCTCATTTTAATTCACCTACAATGTCAACTTGTAGTCTAGTCCCAACTTTACGAGAGATCACAAATTCTCATTTAAGATGGGCATTATTCGTCTTAAGTTTAAGACATGTCAAATACATTATCAAATTACATAGCAAGTTGCCTTGGAAGTGCTAAAAGTTTCGTTTTCATTACCACTATGTGGTAGTATTTGATCCGTCTTAAGCTTTAGATGGGCGTCTTAAGCAAAAACAAGACAAGAGAAATTTGCCTACATCTCTCTTTTTGTTCTTTTTAGGTTGTCTTGTTGTGTTAAGAAAATGAGATGTTAAAGCTTGCATTTTAATTCTGCTTAAATTTCTGGCTAACATTTTCCATCAAATACATACTATTAAACTTGTAAAATGGCAAGTGTCCTTGAGAATCATAAATTCTTGTTTAAATGGCCATATTCCGTATAGATGTGATAAAATCAAAATGCCTATAAACTACGATATCAAAAAGTTTGTCTTATTTATTCAAGTTGGGTGCTATTTGATCTGTTTTAATGTTGACTTAAAAAACAACAAATATTGTCCACCAGAAACACACTCAAATCCTTGGTTTTATCTTCAACTCCAAAAGATAGTGATTACATGAAGTTGAGATATTAGCTACCTTACTTGAAGGAGTTCAAACTTGCACAAGAATTTGTGGGTATGAAATAATTTAACGTTCTACCCTTCTTTGTGGAGCTTAAAAAGGACATTTAATTAGAAGGGTGTACAGTGGATAGTGTCGCGTGCCTGCTCATTGGAGGGGTTATTGTTTTTTTTTTTTTTTTTTTGGCAAGGTTAAAAAGATGTCCTAACTAGATATAGCCCTACAAGCTAGGCTATGTGCAATAGTATTAAAAGATCTTGGAATATAACTAAAAGCTAAACAATGAAAATCTGGAAAAAGTAGTTGCAAGCCCCTTAGAATGGCTTTGACGAGGTAAGGTGCACTCTCGATTCCTGCAATGGCACAAATCAAAGGTAAACAGTCAGAGGATATCTCCAAATGCCACAGCTTCCGACTCTTTGCCCACATAAGGGCTTGTCGAATTCCCAAAGCTTCCGCCTGCATAGGTGATTCAGCTTTGATAGCCATACTAATTTGTGACACCGTCACGCCATTCTCCGCAAGCACAACGAAACCAATAGCAGCTGTCTCAAGATCCTTCCACCCCACGTCAACCATAATTCTTATCCCCGTGCAAGAATCCAAAGAACCAATAATCGAAATGGGCTTACTATCACGAATCCAAGCACACCGGTCCTCCTTTTGCCCACTCATGAAAGGAAGTGACTCATCCTTAATCATCTTCCCCTGACTAATCGCATGGTCAGCCGTATGCACAATATCTGACCATAAGTGAAAAAATGTCATGGTATTGAAAACTTCTCCATACAACACCGCTTTATTCCGTAACTTCCCAATACACCAAATTGTAGCCAGAAAACGGACCACTCGATAGGGTCCCTCCTCAAGTTTCTCCAAGTACATAACCCAATTAATAATCCATATTTCGATTCCTAAATGTGCATCCTGTGATACCCTTGTACCCAGCTCTATGCAAGCCCAGACTCTTTTCCCAACCTCACAGTCACGGAAAAGATGTTCCAAAGTCTCAACAGGCATGTCCTCACTACCACAAAGCTTACATGAAGGTTCAATCAAGTTATTACGTCTACTAAAATTTCCACCCAATGGTAAACAATTAGTAAGGATTCGCCACAAAAAAACTTTCCACACCATTGGACCCGGAAGCCTCGATAGTCTCCTTTTACAAAATACCCTTTCATAGTCAGTGATCCTCTTTCTATCCTTGATAGTCCCGCGCTCTTCCAAGAATTCCTTGAATCGAATCCCATATCCACTTTTCACAGTATAATCTTTCGTCGTAGAATGCAACCAGTAAACTTCATCCTCACTATTTGACGAACATATCGGAATAGCAAGGATGCCTTTACTGGAAGTTGTAGAGAACAACGATCGTACCAAGTCGTTATCCCAGCTACCATCCTCTCTTTGTAAATCCTTAACCTTTAAATGTCTTTAATCAACCGAGGCCATTGATAAAAGAGTCGTACTTGGGTCAGGACATTCCCCATTAATCCATCTTGTAGTCCAAACATCTAGATCGGAGAACAGAGCAGGTCTCCATCCCACGTTTTGACGTAGGAAGTCCAGTCCGAAGAGGATACTTTTAGCTCCCCAAGACAAATACCTCCTTCCCGTTTAGGTAAGCTTAGAAACTTTTGACTACACGAGTGAACAGTTTTCCCCGTTCTACATCCAACCCACCAAAAATGTGTCAATAGCGAATTAAGCTTATTGGCCACACTTACCGGTATCTTGAATACCGATAGAAATAAATTTGAAAGATTTGATAGGACGGAGGAAATCATAGTCAACCTCCGAGCTGGTGAAAGAAAAATTTCATTCCAGGAAGAAATACGTTTCATAACCATATCAACCAACCCCTTATACAGCCCCTGCTTGGATCCTTGAAAATCAGGAGGTAATCCAAGATACTTTCCAATTCCTTGTTTACCATTAATCTTAAGAATCTTAAGACATTGTCGTACCTTGGAAAGCTTCGAGCTTGGACTAAACATAATCCCTGATTTTTGCTCATTTAAAACTTGCCCAGACGCCCTACAAAAGTTATCAAGTAACTTTCGGAGAAAACGGTAAGTTTCGTCATTATCCTGAAGAAAGAAAATAGCATCATCCGCAAAAAAAAGGTGGTTTAAAGGAGCCACTCCCCTAGTTAAGGAAATACCCCTAAGATGTCCTCTTTCTTGCTCTTGAACCATATTACTAGACAGAACCTCCATACATAGGACGAACAGGAACGGTGATAGCGGATCTCCTTGGCGAAGACCACAATTAGCCGGAAACGATTCAAGAGGAGCTCCATTTATTAGCACATGATAAGTAACCGTAGAAACACATTCCATAATGAGATTAATCATCCGTAATGGAAATCCAACCTTCACCAACACCTCTCTCAGAAAATCCCATCTTATCCGGTCATATGCCTTACTCATGTCGGCCTTAAAAGCAAAGCGTCCATACTTTCCTCTTTTATGCGAATTGATACAATGTATAGCCTCATGTGCAATAAGGATATTATCCGATATTTGGCGACCTGGCACAGAGGCATTCTGAAAATCCCCAATCAAATATCCCATGACTTTAGTTAATCTATTAGAAATACACTTTGTAACAATACGCATAAAAACATTACATAGACTAATAGACCGATAATCATGAACACTTTCAGGACTTTCACACTTTGGAATCAGCATTATGAAAGTCCTATTAAGATGTCTTAGAACCTTTCCTGAATTTAAAACTGACAGAACCGCCTAAGTAATGTCCTTCTTAACGAAGAACCAGTAGTTTTGAAAGAACACAACCGGAATACCATCCGGTCCAGGCGATTTAAGAGCACACATCTGAAAAACCGCCCTTCTCACCTCCTTTGCTGTAAAAGCCCGCCCCAGCATATCCTTATCATCACTTGTAACCTTTTTATTAAAACTCTGCGGCAGTTCAAAAGTACTCCTATTGGCGCCGTCAACATTCCCAACAGAAAAAGAACTATAGAGCTCTCTAAACGTTTTTTGAAAAATGTTTCCTACCGCCTCCATATCATAAACCCATTCTCTATTCGTTTCCCTAATCCCAAGAATAAAATTCCTACCCGCCCTACCTTTAACCCAATTAAAAAAGTACTTTGTGCAAGTATCCCCGTCCACCATCCACCTTAACTTCGCTCTTTGTCTCCAAAAAATTGCAGTTGCATTTGCAAACTCACGAACCTCGTCGTTGACTTTGGTATATTCCTCTTCATTCCCGGTTTGTATAGCCACATTCATACCTTCCTCCAGTTTAGTGTCAAAGTCATCCCATTTTTTATTCCAAGCTTGACGTTTATCCAGAGCCTATTTTTTCACAGATTGACGGACCCTTGCAAGTTTACGAGAAGCCACAAAAGCTGGACTTCCATATGTGGACAGACCACACCTCCTTTATCAGTTGAAGACACTCTTCATGCACCAACACCCATGCATCAAATTTATAAGGCTTCTTATTTTTATTTTGGGTTAAGTTGAGATCAAACTCTATTGGTGCATGATCCGATATCTGTATAGGGTAATGTTTTATTCCCGTATTTGGGAACACATATAGCCACTCCTTTGAACCTAGAGCTCTATCAATTCTCTCGTAAACACGTTTAGAGCCCTTTCTATTATTGCACAAGTAAAACGCGGTCCCTTAAATGAAATATCAATCAATTCATTACAAATCCTCCAATTATTAAAATCTATCGCACCACTTACTTTCTATTTTGCTCGTAGTTTTGTATCTAGTTTTCTATTTAAAGATGATTTTATTAGGACTTTAGGAGTGGAGTGTATTTATTCATCAGTAATTAGGTTATACTCGATTTTATAACTCATTAGTCATTTTGAGACCAAAAGGCAATGAAAATTTGTACTAGAGTATAGATCCAATCCTTTTATTTTACGTGTACAAATATCCTCTTTTTTTTGTATTGAACATGAACCATAAGTGAACTAAATTGAATAAGAATTATTAAACAGTGAATTACCTTCAAAAGAAGGTCAAAATCTCCCAATTACTTCAAGTCTCATTGCACAAGTAGACATAACAAAATTGACTCAATTGACACCTGAATTGTCAAACTAAGGACCTAAACCTGACCCGTTCAATATGATCCAACCCAAGTGCTTATTGTTGCTCATTGTTCTCTAAATAACTTGATAATAATGTGCAGTGACCCTGCCCGTTTCGTTCTAACGTGAATTCTTCTAAACCCGAAATGACCCGACCAACATCCGACATGTGGTCGACCCGTTTGCCAAGTCCTCTCACAAGTCACAAAAAGTCTCCAACCCCAGTGGCCCAAGTAGCCAACCAACTTGGAAATCCAGCCAATTTCTGTTTACAATTGGAGCCATTCAATTGGCATCAGTACATTAAGGATCACTCCAACATTCTGCACTTCCACCTTCACTCACTCACCTCTGACTCTCTGAGTGTAAACTGTAAAGTAGAGAGTTGAGTGATTTGGCAATGGAGATGGCTGTTAGAGCTTCTTCCTCCATTAAACCTTCACTTCCTCCATCTCCATCTCCCCATAAAACCCTCCTTTCAAAACCAAAATCAAACTCGACAAAGATACATATTAAACAAGCTCAATCTTTGTTGTTTCCAACCTCAACTTCTCTTTCTTTACTAACCCTTTTCACAACTCCCATTGAAGCAAAAGCTGTCACTCTTCCTAAAGATCAGTTAGTCTCTTCACTCACCCAAGTAAGCATCTTTATCTAATTCTGTTTGCTACCCATTTCAGACAATTGTGATTTATTTGGTTGAAATTTTGAAATTTGCAGGCAGAACAAACAATTGATCAAGTTCAGCAAGTGGGTTCGGAGGTCCTGGACACGGCACAGCGGGTTTTTCAGATTGTAGTACAAACTTTGAAGCCGGCTATAGATGCTGCTGCTCCCCTTGTACAGCAGGCTGGGCAAGAGGCTCTCAATGCTGCTTCTCCTGTCTTTTCTGAAGCATCTAAGAAAGCTCAGGAAGCTATGCAGAGTTCTGGGATTAGTACTGAATCCGTCACAACTGCTGCTAAGGTACTCATAGTTTCTGGAGTCTATTTTTCCTTACTTTTACTACTTGTAGCTGAGTTCCCATTTCCAATTGAGCTAATGTCGGTATTCTTTGGTTTCGGATAATGATAAATAAAGCAAAATGACTTGTTAAACTGGTATAAGGTAGCCATCAATCAGTACAATTCTCCTCGTAGTTTTCATTTACGGGTCATTTGGAAACAACAAGCTAAGGCTGCCTACATCTAATACCTTACCCCGCCAATTGTTGTAGCCCTTGAGGCATGAGGTAGTGTTGTCGACGTATTACTTAGGGTAAACCAGATTACATCTTTGAAATGTGCTTAGACGCGTAGATACATAATGGTTAATTCATAAATCTTGTCATATACTGTGTAGTAGATGGCATTAGGGAGTTCAGTAGCTCAGTTATATCATTAAGTATTTTTCTTTTGCATGTAATTTTGGGTGAATTGAATTCTTTAGTGTTTGCTTCTGTGACCGGAATCAAAATGACGAATATGCTTTGTGTGGTGACAGAATGTAACAAGCGCTGCAGAACAGACGAGTAAAGTAATAGAAGATGTGAGACCCTTGGCATCTTCTACTGTTGAGACCATCACAAATTCAGACCCTGCTCTCATTGCAGAAATTGGAGCTGGATTGTTCCTCGCGTACCTACTCTTTCCTCCTGTATGGTCTGTGATCACATTTAACTTTCGCGGATTCAAAGGTAAATTGTGTTTTTCTTTGAATATTAGTACACAGTTCCCCCATTCCATGAATAAACTTTTTGGTTTGTTTTGCACCAATATCAAATATCATAATGAGATATAGACGGAAATGCGAGTTGATGGAAGATGCGGGTTCACAAACCATAATAATCATGAATAACATAAAAGAGGATTATAAGGGGTGGAGATTTTTCATGGATACCCCAAAATGGAATCCAGGAAGTTTATTTATGGACAAAGGAGGTAGAAGTTCGGTTTTATAATCTCTTGTAGCAAACCCAAAACTTAAGCCAGTTTTAAGATGCGTGAAATAGTGATTTGAAGGGATGTCTAGCCATAGTCTATGCCTCAGTCACTTTTAATTTTTTTAGACACATTGTGTAATATTAAGCCGAAATCTCCTTATTGTGCTTGA
The DNA here is from genome assembly GCA_009801015.1 of Silene noctiflora. Taxonomy (NCBI): domain Eukaryota; kingdom Viridiplantae; phylum Streptophyta; class Magnoliopsida; order Caryophyllales; family Caryophyllaceae; genus Silene; species Silene noctiflora. Next base: position 70,166 of record VHZZ01003588.1, read on the forward strand.
CTGCTTGTATGTTAGTCCTTACTTTTCTAGAGTTTCTTGATCCTTCCTGGATGATAATGTATTTTCGAATGCCTTTTTAGTTCTAGACTTCCTGTATGTAACTGATATTTCCTTTTGTTTGGTTACGAGGTTGAAAATTCACTTTGTACTTCTATTCTGTCTCGACTAATACATACATTGTACTATCCAGGTGGACTTACACCTGCGCAAACATTGGACATGATGTGCACTCAAAACTATTTCTTGATCGATATTCGATCAGAAAAAGACAAGAATAAGGCAGGCATTCCATTGCTTCCACCAAGTGCTAAAAACCGGATGATTGCAATTCCGTAAGTAAACTTGTACGAGTACTTGTTTAGATAAATAGAATAGCAGATTTGCCGTCAGTTAAAACAAACAGATACAATGACCATTTCAACCAGACAACAGTCAGACCTAGGGGAAGAGGCCAATCTCTAAATCCAAGTAGTAGTCAGGCAGTCAGGTGCTTGTTACATTTCCCTGAAGTATCAGAGCTCAGATACATTCGACTTTTTAAAGTAGTATGGCTTGAAAGTTTTATAATTTAGAATGTAGCCCTTAAATCGAAAAGACTTGTCAAATTTTGAAGGCTGTGGTTAGGTATTGAATTCATCTAAGTAACTTCATTTCATAATTCCTGTAGTGAATAAGTATGTCTAAAAGCTTCAAGTAGTAATGTCTGGCGTGCATTTTCTGATTCCCAACGACCCAGCCTACAGCTCTAGAAGGATATAGTCTTACACTCTTACCCGACATTATCTGTGCTCACAGGCTTGAAGAATTGCCAAGCAAGTTAAGAGGCCAAATCAGAAATACAAAGAAGGTTGAAGCTGAAATAGTCGCTCTGAAGATATCATATTTGAAACGGCTTAACAAGGGCGCTAACATTGTCATCATGGACTCGTATGTTGTCACTTCTCAGCATCATATTTAATTCTCGGTTTTGTGATGTGAGACATGATTTAATTAGTCTTATGAGAATATTCCAACTGCTAGCAAGCTAGATCCATACCCCTAATCCTATCCAAACAACCCAGATCGAGTCCCGGCCGAACCCCAAATTAGATTAAACAGAACAACCTGAACGAAATCCAAACCAAAATTGACGTAAGTTCAAAATGACCAATTTTAAATTTAATGTATGTAGAAAAGAACATAATGATACGGATTTGATTGAGACCTAATTAGGCCTAGCCCATAACCAAGGACTTGAAAATCACTTCCTATTTCCTAAGTTCCTAGGGGACCACCCTCAACAGACGCGACCCAAAATGGCCTGATTCGAACTTGAATAATCCATCTGCCAGCCCTACCAGCACTGTATTGAGTAATGTTGCTCTGTCCTCCAGTGATTTTGCATTTGTCCTTGACCTTGATTTTACGATGCAGGTATTCAGACTCTGCAAAAATAGTTGCAAAGACATTGACAGGTGCAGGATTCAAAAACTGCTGGATCATGGGAGATGGTTTCTCAGGCAGCAAGGGTTGGTCACAAAGCCGGTTGGGCACAGAGTCGTACAATTTCTCATTTGCTGAGATATTTACACCATCTCGTATTATCCCAGGGCGCACTGGCACCATCAGTTCCACTGTAAGATTGCTTCCAGGCTCCAAATAGTTGCCATTGTCGAGGCTGGAGTTGTTCTTAGTTACTGTACTGGTTTGGCTCTATTCCTTGTAAAGAAGTCTGTTTCGTGTAAATGGGAAGCCCATTCTATTAATATCTCAAGGTTCATTTTTACATTGCCTGGCGTTTGTGCTATTTTTCATAATTTGATTCAATTATTGCATTGTTTGAGTTGGTCCAGAAAAGTGTCAAGTTCCAGATAAACTGCAACTGGCCTCGAATAAAAGTGGAGAGAGTTGAGCTTTTTGTAAATGAAAAGGCTACTGTTCTTTTCGCCAAATAATTAGGATTGGAACTTGTTAGGACTAGCGAAATGCTGAAATCTCCTTGTGGATGTGAATTGCCCGATTTGTGTAAAATTTCACATGTTAAGTTTTCATCGCGTAAAAGGGTTTGGTTCGAGATTCAAAACACTATGTTAGAGAAAATTTAGTATTTCCCAAACCGTTTTTTTTTTTTTTTTTTTTTTTTTTTTACTTTCATTAATAAAAAAATTCCAACTAAATCAACAATCTTGAAACTTTGAATTCCAATAATGTAGCATGAAGCCAAAAAAATTAGACCAGTCAATGAGCCGTCATAGATCGGATAATTTCTCCTTCTGATGAAATATTCAAGTATATTTTGGGCATAGATTTTGGGTAATTATTCCTCCTTTAGTTTTAATAATAATTCACTTTACTATATTCGTTAGTAAATAGAAATTTAATCTCGTTTCATCATCGCAAATAATCGCGTAAGACGGTGTAACACAACTTATCGAAAAACAGATTCTTGCACTAGCTTCTTATATACCTCTAATATAATTATGTTCAGATCCGTTTTAAACCATCTTTGTATAATAATTCCGCCTAATCCTCGTCCGATGCTCACCTACTAATGTTATCATCCAATTCATCTTTCACCAGTAAACACGAACATTTTTGACAACTAATCTCCCTAGCCCCTATACAAACAGAAACATCAGTTATTTCAGTTCAACTTGAACAAGTTTTATTGTAACTCAATTCAACCTATAATCCAGGAAAAAAAAAAAAATGGCATACAAGAGTCTTCATCTAATTACTATCTCAGATATTGAAGAACAAGGCATACAATCTCAAACTGCTGTAGAAATTCATCAAAAACTTAGACAAATAATCCAAAATTATGGAGCTTGTTCATCACTTACATGGCAAAGTATTACCCAACAAATTCTTAATCCTGAATTACCCTTTTCATTTCATC
>VHZZ01003589.1:14163-32370 GCA_009801015.1 Silene noctiflora
GAGGGATCCATTTTCCCTCCTGTAAGGCAAATAAAAATCTCTTCACAAGAGGCAAGGTTTGGAAAGAAATTATATCCAAACACCCAAATCCCATTAGCCCTCCCCTTCCCTTACCTCCCTTTCTCTTCCCTCTTTCCCCCTCCCCTCCCTTTCCCTCCACTTTTTCTATCCAAACACACCCTAAATCATCCTTTTTAACACCATCATTGTTGTCAATCCACTTGCATCGAAATAGAAGTATCTCAGAATTAATGTAATCTAAAACTATTATTTCAATAATAACTCCATAATATTTCATTGTACCCAAAATAGGATTTTTATCCTTTGAACTAGCAAAGTACATTGCCTCAGATTCTAAGCAAACTCTGTTGTTTTGCATTGTGCCCAACCCATCTTTATCGTTGGTGTAGAAAGTGTACCCATTAATCGCATACCCGCTATAAAAAGTTGCACGAGTATTAGGACCGAGAGCAAGATGTAGTAATCTGGCTGAGTAACAATCATCATATGGGTTTTTATCATCGTAAATATTATCCTTAAACCACTCATGAAAACGCTTGTTATGCTCATTTGCATACAACCTTTCGGTCTTATTAGGGTGTTTTTCCCTAACGTAACGCTGGTGTTCCATGATGTAAGAAGGCTGGATCTCATCATCATTGAAAAGAACGTATGTATGAGCTCTATGCCGCATGTCAAGTGACATATCTTTATAAACACGACCCCTTACACCCTTTCCTTTCATCCAGTCACAATGACGATTCTTAGGCGCTCCAATTTACTCGTCGAAAGACAGGTACGTGTAACAATATGAGAGAGCTTCATCGACAATAGCTCGCTCAACAATACACCCCTCTGGACGATACCTATTAGATTTGTAATCCTTGTAACTTTCATCAATCTTTCAAATGGATATTGATATCTTAAATACGCTGGCCCGAGATACAAAATCTCTCGGACCAGGTGGACTATCAAATGGATCATGATAGTAAAAATGAGGGAGAAAAATACATTTTAAACTGACAAAGACTGGTGACAACGAGGTCCTGCAAAGGATCAGTTTCATCAGGATTGATAACTTTACTAGCAATTGATTGGAAGAAGATGCAAAATCTAGTTATTTCATATCATACCTTTTTAGGTAGAATGGAAGGAATGACCACGGATAATATTTGTTGCATCAATGTATGATAGTCATGTGACTTTAGACCAGTAAGTTTTAGGTCCTACAACGATACAAGTCTTCTAATATTAAACGAATATCCCTCTGTTACCTTAATTCCATGCAAGCATTCACATAACTCTTTTTTCTCCTTGTTTGAAAGGGTATGAGCTGCTGGTGGCAAATAAATCCTATTTCCTGATTTCTGAGCTGTCAGCTCGGGCCTAAGACCCATATCTACAAAATCATCCCTAGTTGCCTTGTTGTCTTTTGTCCTACCCGGAACATTCAAAAGAGTATTGATTATATTATCACAGACATTCTTCTCAATGTGCATAAAATCTAGACAATGTCTGCCCGGGAGGTCACGCCAGTACGGAAGTTTGATAAAAAAATATCGATTTTTTCTTACAACCCCGAGTTAACAACTTAGAGCCCTTCTTCCCATATGTTATATCAATATCTTCTACTTTTTCAGACACTTCATGCCCATTCAAAATCTTAGGAGATGCACGATGCTCGGGCTGCCCATTAAACGCCTTGTGAAGCTTACGACAAGGATAATCACGGCCTAACCCCCTACGATTTCACATGTACACATACTTGAGGGAATGCTTCTCGTATTCTGATACAATATCCTCTCCACACAATGGGCAAGCCTCTTTCCCATGTACAGTATATCCAAAAAGATCGCCGTATGCCGGAAAGTCAGTTATTGTACACAACAACATTACTCTCAGATTGAAAGTTTCCTTTCTATAACCATCAAAGACTTGTATCCCTCTATCCCACAAAATTCTCAAATCATCTAGTTGTGGTTCCAAATACACATCTATGTCATTCCCAGGTTGTCGACGACCAGGAATTAACAATGACAACATCAGATACTTCCATTTCATACAAACCATGGCGGTAAATTATAAATGGCCAACACTACTGGCCAATTACTGTGTTGTGTAGTCATGTTTCCATGAGGATTCATAAGTAGGGCCTACCAAAAACATAATGATCAGGATCGTCGTTATAGTATTCATGTTTCCCCGATTGATGATCACTTGACGCATACCTTGCAAGAAGATTTTGGGCTTGGCGAAAATCATCAATTCCACACCCCTGAAACTCGTTGAGGGCATACCCATGAAAACCACCCTCTTTTGTCCACGCTGGGTGGACTTTTTTGACGTTAGTATAGCCATTATTACGGAGTGTGTCCCTCAAAAAGGTAAGGATCCTTGTATATGGCTTACCCTCTGTATCGTATTTGACCGGGAGACTGTGTATTATGCAGGTTATCGGATTAATATACCGTGTAACCGAAAATTCAATAGCCGAAGACATAATCAATTTTTAAATGATAGAGGAATAATATGTATGTGATATGCAATATATATGATCTGAATTAGTGATTTGGAGTATTGCATATATATGTTGTATATTAGGCTATTTATAGTATAAGCTACAATGAATTAAAGTAATATCATCCATACGTTAACATTCAAACAACCAATTAATGTGACATTGAATAAAGTACTGCATGGCGTGCATTGTTACTATTCATGCATGTGCATTAATGCATTGGTCAGGTATCTAATAATCCATACGTTGATAAATAGGCATGCATGCATTGGTTAATAAATAAGCATGCATTGGTCAAAATCATAAATAGTGGAAAATAATTACAACGGTTGACAAAAAACCGTTGTTATATGTCTTCATATGATAACGGTTTTGGGATAACCGTTATTATATTGTGTAATACGGTAACAGTTTCAACAAAACCGTTGTTAAATTATATATTGACTACGGATTACACCCGTTGTCATTTCATTTAAATAAAATTATAATCATGAGATAAAAAGAAATGTTTTTAAGCTCAAAAATTAATGTTAGATGAAGAGAAATATTGATCAGACATCAACAGATTGAACATCAACGGAATTAATCATGTCAATTAAAAAAGAAAAATTCAACACTTTAAAAACATAGAATTGATTTCACTAGAAATAACTCAAATTGTAGTACAATCATCAGACATCAAAAGAATTAAAATAATCCAGAACAATCCCGGTTAAGAGTAAAAAGCTTTTCTCACACTGCCACCAACAATCCGGAATTATATNAAGGTAGGACGAGTACAACTCAACATATCTCTTGCGGCAGTCAACCTGCGAGTATCAGGCCGACGAGGGTATGAAGACGATGATGATGATGATGATGCTTGGTTGACAATCCGAACTTCTTCAAGCCTCTTAATCCAATAATATGTTGATGTTCAATCGATACTTTCATCAATGGGTGTTGATTAGCGGGAAGCCCGGCTAGAACCTTCTCCTCATCTGCATTCAATTTTGTAAGGGCCTCTTCATTGTTGATTAAAGTTGGGTTAGGTGCTGCCATGGGTGTTCCTTCAATTTTTTGAATGATGCTTTATTTGATCAATAGATGATGTTAATTTTTTGAGTGAGTTTATTTAAAAGAGTGGATAGTAACAGTGAAAAAGAAATAATATAGTAACCTCTATTTAATTAATTAATGAATAAAAAAGAAATATTTATAGTAAATATATGAATTTCAATGTATACTAACGATCAAACTACACAATTCTCCATGAATAGGCAACGGTTCCTAATAATAATGCAATGGTAAAATCATGTATACTTTATATGGACAATGGTTTGGCTAGAACCGTTGTTGAGTTTGACTATGGTTCTAGTAAAACCGTGTTTATTTGTTAAATTTGATAACGGGTTTTCCATAACCGTTGTAAATAATTAAATAATTAATTATTTAAGGGATTAAAAAGAAATATTTATACTATGCAACGGTTCCTAATAATGAGCATGGTCAAATCTTATTCATATAATGAGTATTTAATTTATACGGTTTCCAATAAACGCCTATCTACTATATTTACTAATTAATGAGCATGAATTCCTATTTTATTTATTTATACTGAGAATGTATGCATTGGTCAAATCATGTATACTTTATGTGGACTTGATTTGATTGCGATTTTGGTAAAACCGTGTTTATTTGTTGAATTTGACAACGGGTTGTCAATAACCGTTGTAAATAATTAGATAATTAATTATTTAATTAGCATCCATTTGTCAAACTACATTCATATACGGTTATTTATACCGTTTCCAATACAACTCTAAACTCCTATATAAATTAGAAACGTAATTAAACTTCTAATATTCACAACAATCTAAAGTCTTCTTTTAATATATCAAATTATATACTCAAACCATATATTCATTATGTCTTCTTATTCATCTGATGAAGGATCGTTCTCCGAATCTGATGAAGAATCGCGCGAACCTATTATAGGTTTCGTACCCCCATCTAGATTTATGAATGTCAAACCTTTCATGTGCATCATTCACAATCTCCCATACACAGAGGACGGGGATGGTAAGAGAATACTCTCTTATAACCTTAACTGATTAGTAGGGATGATTCAGGATGCCGGATTGAATTGGGATCAAGTTATTCACCCGGCTCGTTCGCCTGATGGGTCGTTCAAGGGTTACGCCCTAATAGAGTTTGGAGGTGGTGAGGATCGGGAATGCTTCCGTCAAGCTCGCAAACTGGAACAAGTTTTTTATAACAATGCCGCTTCAAGGCTCTGGTATGATAACGATGATACACTGTTGGGCCCGTATTTATGGGTTGCTAATGAAGATGATCGTGGACGAGGGTCTTATTTGTACCTACACAGTCGTAATTATGAGTTCGGGACAGTTCCGTTGGAGTGGGAAGATGACATGGTTGATTGAGTTCAAGATGAAAGAGCTATTTTTAATGATATTGTCAATGAATTCCACACTCTGTTTCCTAATTATTAGCAAGCACTATTTTTCTTTTTGTTTGATGTAATTTTTCCAATCAAATTTTGTACTGCGTATGGTTTTATTTTCCTTCTTGCTTCATTTGTTTAATTTTTAAAAACGCTAAAGAAAACTCTTAACAGAAAACATAAATAATTAATAAGTTTCAATACAACTAATATATAATGCTAAAATTAAAAATGAAGACTTAATTAATTATTAGACTCTGATGGCGATGGGTAATCTTCATGAAACTCGGCAAAGAACAAGTCGACGATCGACAATTCATTATTGCCCACATGGGGCACTGCCACTGTTTCCCATGATAGAGGCACGGTGGTAAGACTGTAATGAGTCATGTAATGACTAAACAAAAGATGATCAACATGGGTAGCAACCCATAGATAAGGACCACTTTGTTTAACATCCGAATAAAAGTTCAGTTTCCCCGCATCTTGTGCCCCAAATCTAGATTCTAATTTTCTTGCCAGACTAAAACTTTCATGAGAGTCGACTCTGTCAAACTCGATAAAAGCGAAGCTTTGAAAACCATGGTTGCTTTTTGACACAGAGTGGACTCTTTCAACTGCCGTATAACCTTCGTCAGCACGAAGCATTACCTTCATCCACGCTAAATCCTTCATTACACCCTTTCCATATACAAAACGAACAGGGATATTATGTATAATGCAAGTGAAAGGAAAGGCACATATCATCACTCAGGTTATAGTCTAGGTAGTATCCCACGCTTCGCGCGGCCATATATATAAAACGATGGGTTGAAACGCTGTGGGTGCGCCACATGGCATATTTAGCCTTAATTACGGGCATTAATTACTGCTAATCATTAAATACGAACATAATAAATACTACATAAATCTCAGCAAATTATTATTATAGATTAATAAATTTTACGGTATTTATTAAATCACATATTAAATAAGTATGGTTATTTCGATCTAAGTTTATTAAAAAAAATATTTTGATAACATTTCTAAAATGTAAATAATTACATTTTTTGCAAAAATTGCTTTCAATTGAGTATAATTTATGTTATATTAATTAAATATTTTTAATATGTATAGGTAATTTAGGTGAGTATCTCACAATGTTTTACGTTTAAGTAAAAAAAAAGTTTTGAGACATACCATAAACTTAGACTAGTAGATCCATCAACGACCAAAACATATTCGTAAGATCAATGTATTTATTAATAAAAATTAAGGATATATAATTACTAAGCGATAATTTTTTTATATTGTGGGAATGTTCAAACTATATTGTGATAAATTTAATACATATTAGATTTTAAGAAAATTTAAATAGTGTGATAATGACCATGTATGTAGACAGTGATAACAAGTACATTTTAATCAAACATTTTATGTGTTCTATTTTAAAGTATTGTGAAGTTCATTCTATTTTATTTATAGCTAAAATCTTAAACATCACTACTTATAGTTGTACCGAGAAACAAACATGGAAGTTTGTTATAAATATATTTGACACATAGCACATGTAAAATACAACTAAAACATTCGAGTAAGTTGAGTTTGGACCCTATATATTTGATCATAAAAAGTGAAAAAGAATAAAATTATATTTACACCATTTTGAACAAATATTAATTGTATCGCGAAATCGTCTAATTTTAGTACTGAATCTTGACAGTTGCATTCTTCGAATGCATTTTTGTTATTTAATACTCCCTCTAAGTACTTAATGTTGACTGTTGCATTATTTCAATTACGTGAATATAGACCATAGAAAACACACTATATCACATGTAATTGAATTTGGACCACACACCACATCAGAAAAAGGAAAGACAGAATAAACGTGACTTGAGTGGAAAGGAAAGAGGGAACAAACGAGAGACTTAGAGGGAGTATAATATTTTATTAGTAACAAAAATATTATTAAAATTTATACCATGTAAATGACAAAGAGTAGAAGAAATTCGACGTAATGTAAAACATTATTGAAAAATTTTCTTTGACATGTATGTTTTTAACAATAACAAGTTATGCCACAAAAGTTTATGTTCATACTAAATCGAACTGCATATCATGAGTTTAAGTGGGTATAAAGTTTGTCCAATAAAAAGTAAGTGGGTATAGAGAATATGATAACGAGATGTATCTCACACCGTATGAATATTCATTACAAAAATAATGATATTAGACTTTTTTTAATTATTATCTTCAAATAATTATTGTATACTACTTATTTATAAAACATGGTCATGCATAACTAAGTATGATATGTTACTTATAATTAAAATGATATGTATTTAATTATTTTAAAACTTTGAAATTAAAGCTAAAAAATTAAGATTTGAAAAAGATTAATTTATCTTTATTTATAATAATAAATATTCAAAAAGGTCGCGCGAAGCGCGGGATACTACCTAGACAAAAACAGGCATGGTTTTGCGCCAAATTCTTAAGGGCAGCTAGCAAGCCTGACCCGACCCGAGTTACCCGACCCGAATCCGAGCAAACCGGACCCTACAAGACCCGAAAATACTATGACCCGAAACCTAACCGACCCGATGATGACCCGTAACCCGACACGATTCGATTACTAGCGACCCAAACCCGACCCGATATTGACCCGACCTGATACTGCCCCGATTAAATTGATGACCCGACAATTATTATGCTTAATTTTGATCAAAATGAAAGTGATTTTGTGTTTAGATTGATACCTTTAACCTAATAATGAAGTAATTAAACCAAATAATAGGTTAAAAACTAAATTTAATGGTAAAAAATTGTAGTAATGCGATTAAGTAACCGAACCTGATAATGACCCGACCCAATACATTATTTGACCCGAAATGACCCGTACACGACCCGACCCCGACCCGACTTGACCCAAAAGAGTAAGTTGACTCGATATGACCCGAACCCGATATGACCCGACCCGACCCAACCCAAACCCGACCCGACTGACCCGATTGCCACCTGGGAATGTGAGTATTTTCATATCCATTAAATTAAGATAAATTTCCAACCAAAACCAACATCTATATAATTTAATACTATATTAAAAAGAAATCAATCAAGCATTAACATAATCTACATAAAATAATCTTCACCGATGTTAATAGTTTTTTTTTTTTAATTAAAAAACGACAAATTGTGCACACCGTAGAAACGAGAAAATCCAATACGCTACCTTGAGGCAAATGACTAAGAAATATCTAGGACAATTAAGAATTGTTGGATGTTTTACTTTGATTTTGTTAATTTAATTTATATCATTGTAAAATTTGATTTAAATAGTATTGATACATGTACTTAGTTGTAAGACTATTGTTGGGTCTATGCCTTGATTCTATTAGTCGCTGCTTCGAATGATTATTAGGGGGTCTAGGCCTGTTTCTGTGATTGGGCTAGGTCTGTTTTAGGCTTTATTAGGTCATTCTGTATTAGGTCTTAGATAGTACTATATAAACTCTCTAAGCCTCAACCTAGCAGTCATGCTTATCATATCGTCTTTATCTGAAAACTCCTCACATTAATAAAACTCTCTCCCTTATGCCCCGTGGACGTAGTTAACATACCGTTAGTGAACCACGTAAATCTGTGTGTTCTGTTCTTTATTGTTCTATTATTTGTTCTTTCTTGCTTTTGTTATAACAAAATGGTATCAGAGCCTTCGGGTTCCTGACCAGCGAGAAAGATGTCGGCGATGAACATAAAGATCGATCGTTTTACTGGGAGAAACAGTTTTAGTCAATGGCAGATCAAGATGCGGGCTCTTTTAAAGTAGCAAGGGTTATGGGCGCCACTGACAGAATGTGATTGTGGTTTCGTTAACCTAGCTATATATATGTTTGTTAAATTTAGTGAGAGAATTATAAAAGAGGTTAAGAGTAAATGTTCGATAAATTTTGATAAACAACTAAAACATTACGACGTATTTATAGACCAAATTGAATAGTGTAACGGCTAGATGCATGTACAACGGCTATATATACTGTTAGACTTTTACCTTTTTGCATGCATTATTGGTCAAATAATGTTGATTCGAAAAAAAAAACAATTTTAAAAGTTATAACGGTTTTGATAACACTGTTCTCCAAACAAATTATAACAACGGTTTACAAACCAACCGTTTTTCATAATATAACAACGGTTATGAACCACCGTTCTTGAATAAAAATAGAAAACGGTTATCGTAAAACCGTTTCTATTAATCGATAACGGTTGTACAAAATCGTTGAGAAAAATAATATACAACGGTTTTACTGTAAACCGTTGAGGATAGAAGACAACGGTTTTTTAAAATCCGTTGTAAACCAAAATTTTACAGCGGTTAAAAGGAAAACCATTTCCTTAATATTGCGCGATTGAGGTTTCCGCCAATATTTGGGCAACAGTTATCTATATTACGTTATTGTATGCAGTAACCCGTTGTTATAGGGTCGTTATTAATGTGTAGAATTGGCGTAGTGCAACCTTGCATTACCGTTGAGTCCAACCAACTTTTACATGTAATAATGCTTATTACCCTACTTGCCCAACTTAAGAAGGGAACACCACGGGGAGGCCCAACCTGCCCCCTAATGAAGAACGGATTCATAGGTGTTACTAATTGGAAAGACTAGACTAAATATTTAAATTTGTGAGAGATCTTGTCAATTTATTATAAATTCCCTTTAAGTGAACTAAATTGGCAAATACTAGATAATTTTAATTGACAATAGTCGGAAAAACAAATAAAAGTGCATGTAATGGCGATTTGGCATGAATGCACACATAAAAATATGTAAAAGGGAATTTCTTATATGGCTTCCTAATCTAGTTAATCTAATTAACCATTACAATTTCGGAAACCAACTCCTTGCTCCCTTGAACTTCATTGGAACGCCTTCCAATATAGCACCGTCTTTAGGAAAACTCTGGTCTTCATCGGAACTCCTTTCCAAAAGGCACCGTCTTTTTGAAATCACCGGTCTTGGTAATAAATGATTAAAAATATAAAATGAATTACATAGCAATTCTTATTATACATTTTTAAAAATAAATCTATTAATATTACAAGAGGGCGATACGAGATCGCATTTAAGTACAAACCAACCGGTATTCCCTTTCATTACGGGTAATATCGACTAAATTAATTAGGCCATACTAGACAAATTACAAGAATAGATTACATAAATTTAAATGAAATTCATTCAAAAAAATGCAGAAAAATAATTAAATTTAAACTTACCCTAAAATGGCAAATCGCCCTATTAACCATCATTTTGATATAAAGCACGGAATTATGGAAAAAATAAGCAATTTTTAACCATTAAAAATCACAAATTAGTACTTAAATCAAATTTAAGCAAAAAATTACTTCCCAAACTATTTTAGGACTCAAAACTTAGTTTTCGCTAATTTCATGTTGATTTCATAACCTTTTATTAATAATTGCTAATTAAAACTCATTTAATCATAACATTTATGAAATAGTTCCAAATAAATAATTAAATTATGAAAAAATACAAAATGAAAATTTCTAACATTCTGGAACATTTTTCAGAACCCAAAAAGTAAAAAAAACAATTTACAAAAAAATTTCGATTAAATTTTGAGAAACTTATGATTACATTTCATCGGTTTTATCACATAAAAACAAATAAACATGCAAAAAATTAATCAAATTAATTTTAATAATTTACATCCAATGTATAAAACATGAAAGTAACCTTATATAAATTTCTCATGCCAAAAAGTTCATTTTTGATGATTTTTAGCTAATATAATCACATTTTATTGACTTTTAACTATTAAAAATCAATAATCATGCAAATTAATCAAATTAATTTTATAAATTCATATATAATGATTAATTCATTCAAGTGATCGTATGAAAAAATTTTAAATCGAGGAAAAACGTTTTTCATATTTTTAAGTAAATTTATCTCTTTTTATTGATTTTCTCATATAAAAATCAATACACATGCAAAATAAAACAAATAAATTTCGAAAATGTACTTACACTAAGTAAAATATGCATTTATGATCATATAAAAAAAAAATTTCATAATTAATATGCAACTAATTTTAGTTAACTATTAACCAATTTTATGCATATTAAGTCAGTTTTTAATCGAAATGAGCAATTAATTAGCAATAAAATTCCATAATTAACCGAATTTGACAAAAAACAATTATCAGGTCAGTATGTATAAATGCAACAAAAATTTTCGTGCCATAACTCATTATACACAAAAATTTCGTTTTTATAAAGTTATCTTATAACTCGATAAAAATGCCAAACATCGACATGCATGCAACAACAAAGCTCTGATACCACATGAAAGTTCTAGACCCCTAATTAGACATCACTAATTAGTTAATAAATTACATATTAATTTAGTTTATGTGATCTAGTTACATGCATGCTAATTATATGATGGCTTAAACATAAATAAGTTAGATAGAAAAAAACCTCACATTGGGTAAAATGGCTATAAGACTACTATAATAGTTGTCTTATGGAACTCTATAAGCTTTGGATGATCCTCCAACCATAGTCTCTAATGTACAAGACCTCCTTAGGTTGCACCCAAGACTAGCCCAAAATAATCCTAAAATTATTAGCTAGATAATAGTAGGATTACTTGTATAATATGTAATATTATTACACTAATAATATTAGTTAATGCATATTATTGTTTTGTGAATTTTTAATGAAGGTTTGATCAACAATTTGACCAAAGTTTTGATGAAGAAGATGAAGAAAATTGGTCCTTTTCTTCCTCTAGGAAAAATGGCCAAGAGGAGGTATAAGGAGAACTTTTTGTCTTACAATCATCATCCTATTATGTGTGTATGTGGGGGTATATATAGGAAATAAAATGTAAACAATTGTCATACAATTGTTAGTGGGTGGGTGCCAAAGCACATGGGTGACACACACTACCAAAATGGTGACCCATAAAGAGTAATTTGAGTCCATTTCGATTTCCGACATTTTTTCCCACAAATGCTTATAAAAATTATATTTAATTTTCTTATATAATTAAATAAAAATTAATTTAATTCAATTATTTAACACTTAAATAACACTAATTAAATATTAATGTACTCTTAAGTTTTAAGTGACATTTTAACATTTTATCAATATAAAATGTGTCTTACAATAATTAATTAGCTAATTTTACAACCTCTTGTAAATATTATTAACTAATTACCTCCGCCTAACAATATACACACATATCGTAATAATTTAGTCTATTAACTATTAATTACGAAATTCCATCTATTTATTAATCAATTATAATATAATTGAATAATATATTCAATTACATGTGATATAGTGTGTGAATACAAGGATGAACAATAAACATACATATCGACATGAGTAACTTAATATGAGAAGACAAGAGTGGACAAGAAATATATCTATTAACCTAGTCAACACGAGAACGACTTCCAATGGTGACTGACATATGCAAAGCATCGTGACTAAGCAAGAAAAGATAACTCTATACTTAATCCTCCTGGTAGGACGACGATTATATACAGTCCTAGTCTAAACATGGATCCAGACTCTAGTGATGAAAATTTCCCAATTCGACAAGCGATAAACATTTCGCATCTAAGACTCGACACATGGCACAAAAACAGTAACCAAAGGTCGAGTAACCCCTAATCGGAACAATGACACACAGTCTGTAATCAACAGTTCAAAGAAGGGCGGAAGAGTAATCCTCAATACAAAAACACGGCACACAGTCCGTAACCAAAGGTCCGAAAGGAGGGAAGTGTATCAAGTCAACTCGAAACATGGCACACATACCGCAAACAACGGTCGAATGACCCCTTAATCGGAAACATGGCACAGTCCGTAACCAAAGGTTCGAGAAAGGCAAAAGAGTAACCTCAATCCGGAAACATGGCACACATACCATAACTAAAGGTCCGAAAGCAGGCAAAAGAATGTCAAGCTATTACACTAAGCACAAGGACACTATTATAAGAAAACAAGACATAGAATGTACTCTCACCACATAGAAACTAAGCCCAATAAGCAATGAGGGCACAAAAGATATGAGTAATCGACTTCATCTAAATATACATGATTCTAAGGACCATACATGGTAAATATGACACACTTGACTCTAACATCCAAGATTCATAAGCAAGCATATGGGTGACTCACTTAGGACTTACCCATGGTGGTATTATGCATACATAGTACCAATCACCATAAAAATGACATAATTGCATCAAACATTCAAAAAACATTACGCAACATATGAATGGGTCAAATATGATATACATGAGCAAAACATCCATAAACAGTAATTAAACATGTGAAGGATTCAACTCGACATACAAGAGGTTATATTATCTCTATATAACATATACGACATTTCTCTTCATGATTAAATGTTATTTACAATTATCATAGATAGTCACTCAAGGACAAGTATTTCATATTTGAAACTCGATAAAGAATCGATAATGAGAAAGTAAGAACTCAAATGTGAAGTATACTACTTCATTTCATTCTCAGATAACATTAGCAAACATTACTTTTCATAGTGAAATGTTACTTGAGCTTAGCATAGGATAAACGGTAAGAAATGAACCAAGTGGTATGAAACACGGGGAAAAACCGTAAAAAACCAATACCGAGCCACCCATGAGCATACATGAGTCAACAAGGGAAAATATGGGTCATGATATGAACAATAAGTACAAACAACCATCATACACAAAGGGTATACATTTATAGAACTGAAACGGTAAAACGGGCGCCATTTACTCATACGGATTCCGAATCGGGTGATTCAAGTGGCTAAACCACGTATTTTTTCAGCGACAATCTATCTGTCATGTTTTCATAACCTCAGGGGGTCATCTAGGTTAGGTACAGGGCTGTCCCCGGCCGGTATGGGGGGTTGTTCCGGTGGGATAGTTTTCAAACCAGTGGGATGGCTAGAAGAAGCCAAGGGAGGTCGTGGCCTGGACCTCATCCCGGTCTGGGATAAGTTTGTCCCGGCGGGACGTCTGGGGGTCTTGAAGGGGAGGGCTATGGACGAGCTTGGGCGAATTATAATTGATTCGGGATTCGTTCTAAGCTCGTTCCACCCAATTCATACACAAATGGGACGGTTTTATTCACGTTTTTCTACCCAGATAAAACATTAACATTTCTAACATAATTCTTCCAATTAATTAACATAACATGTAATTAAAACATGAGATTTCATATATTTAGTCGTAAAGTAACAAGCAAATCGTTTACTTACCCAACATCACCCAATTGTTCCAATTACAATACACTAAGAAAATGTTTCACCAAATAATTAAAACATGTAGAGTAGGGCACATGTGAGACGACATTCAATAATTTACATATTAAAGGATCCAACTATACTCAATTAATAACAATTGCAACAATAAGCTCAATAATCTACACACAAGTTAACGACAACTTCCAATAAAAATATTTGAGTAGGAAACATGGATAAACATGTAAAGTTACCAACTTTAATCAAACGAATACTAATTTCTAACAATTAAGGCACACGATTGATATAATACCGAGTAACCTATCATCGTTACCTTTTAGAACTTCTAATCCTCCAACGATTTATCTATCTTGTAGAAATCCTCGTCCGGGTCTTCTAGGTTGCTTCCTCAACAACAAATTCCAAGAAAGGAGTAATTACTCTAACCCTAGAAAGACGGATTTTAAGAAAAACTAATAAAGGATGAATGTTTCTTACTTAGAAAGATAGAGAGCGAGAAAATGGAGAGAATTGCGCGAAAATGGCTTAATTTGGTGAACAAATGAAAGAGTAGTGTAAGATCTAAGCATTTGTGGAGGAAGGGTTTCAATTGTGTTTGGTTTGAGAGGAAATTTCAGAATTTTATAATGAAGAATAAGATGTTAGAAAAGGTTTTCATTAGGGGTGAGCAAAAATATATGATATGATTTTATAATACGGATACGGTACAGTATAGGGTTTGAGTTATACGAATTTCCATATATATATGATAAGAAAATCAGTATATACGGTACAGTTCTATAAAAACCGTACCATATCCGGATCGGCCAAACGAAACCGTATATACGGCTTTCGACACGGTTTGATGTTTTGTATAAAAAAAAGTAAAAAATACAATGTCCCTTTTGCAACTTTCCACTCTTCTAATGTTTTTTATGACTTACTCCATTTTACTAACTTATCTCCATCAACAAAAATTAGCCCTTCATTTACCTCCTCCATCCTCTTCAACCTCCGTCATAGAGTAAAGCATCCATTCGTACCTTATTCCGGCCTCTTTCTGATGCTGGTGTAGGTTGTCACACCCTATCGATCAAACAATATTTATACTCAAATAACTAACAAGTAGCAAGTAGAGGTCGAATCCCAAAGAACGGGTTATCCAATGGTTATCAAATGCAAGTAGTTATGTCTTTATGTCACAATTTGGTTTGAGATGTAAACTAGAATACTACAACAAAAATTTAAATAAATGAAATAACAAAGCATGCAAGCAAAGGTAGGGGTGTAAGCAATTGATTAAAGGCACTAGGGTGTCATGGGTTCATAGAGGAAACATGGTATTATCGTAGTAATGAATCCAGTAAATGATTGTAGTTATGTTGGGATCGATTTCGTTTATATCTTACAATCCCTAGGGAGACTTAGGTCTTGGAGTCGAGTTGATTTATAGCTTACGACACCTACAACGACTTCATTCTCCCTCTTAAACATATGTATGGTCTAACAATTCTCGAGTTGATTTATGGCTTACAAGTCTTGTTAAAGGAATAGAGAATCATGCTAGGTTCTCAATCAAGCATTTCATCAAATATAACATGTGCATAAGTTGAAGAACATAACAAACAATCATTCATATCAACTCATCAAGCATATATCTAACCCATGGTTACTCCCCTAATCCCCCATTAACCCTAGAAAGAGGACTACTTTTTGGAGTAGGTGTCCCCCTCCATAGTGCGTCTACATAATAAATCTCGTAAAAGGAATATCATGGATATAATATTTTATTTTTCAGTTGATCAACGTAAATCGGTAAGACGGTGGTGATTAACGGATCCCTTTCGGTCATACCTATAGGATGATGCCCAAATACTAATTATTTGTATAGGATACGATATATAATTAGTATCTTGTATAAATTACCTATTTATTAAGTCAAGTGAATTTATTAACTGATGACTAGTTACGAACTCGGGCCAAAGGAATATATTATTCAATTACATATGATTGAATCGGTAAGAGGACTACTTGTTGGAGAACTCCACAAAGTTTCCTCCTTGTTAATGCTTTATCATGGTGGGAGAGGCGCAAGGTGAATAGCCTCAACCTCCCCTATGAAAGCTCCTTTATTGTATGGCTTGATTCCTTAACCATTGACTTTGAATGTTTCAGCGTTGTCCGATGCTATTTCGAAATCACCATATTTCCATACTTCAGTGATCACAAATGGGCCCGACCACCGTGAATTTAACTTTTCGAGGAAGAGTCTATACCTTGAGTTAAAAAGGAGAACTTTGTCCCCCTTATGAAACGCCTTTTGCTTGACAACTCCTCATTTAGCTTGAGGTCAAGGTTCAGGACTTTGATTGCCCAAAAAGCTTTTTACTCTAATTCAATTAGTAAGTGGCATGCCTTTCCATAAACCAACTTGTAGGGAGATGCTCCTATGGGTGTCTTATAGGCTACTCTTGACTAGGTTAATAGATATGTTTCTTGTCCACTCTTGACTAGGTTAATAGATATGTTTCTTGTCCACTCTTGTCCTCTCATATTAAGTTACTCATGTCGATATGTATGTTTATTGTTCATCAATGTCTTCTCAAGTCAAGTTATATATGTTATCGTATTTATCTTGTTTTGTCTTAACTACATTCTTAATTATGTTTGTTTTGATATAATATGGTTGAGAGAACCATGAGTTACACCCCAGTAACTGTGGGTCGGTTCTTGGGGTGAAGACGTGTGAGCTAGCGAGCATTTTACTTACAACATTTGACCTTTACGTTGTAATTTACAGTATTAGTTTGTAACGCATTTGTGTTTTATCAAGGGATCGCGATTTGATGTGATGCGTATTTACGCACATTTAATCCCCTAACTAGCCTCGTTCTACATGCTTTTACGTGTTTGTTAAGGCTGTTTCTTGTCTTTAGCTACCTATTTGCTATTCTATGAGGTTTTGGTGCCTTTGGTAGGAGAAGAGTGCCAACCTTGGTTTATTTGAGCATTTCGGAGCTAAATTGATCGCATCTAACGACAATGAATCGAAGAGGAGACCAAGGCTAAGGGTCTTAGTCAATAGAACATGTATTCAGGCAATGGAGAGTATCCCCCACGAGTCCAAACTACCCCCACGAGTTAGAGAGGCAGCCAAGTCAAAAGTAAGAGGAAAAGATGCAGAGCTCGTGCGAGCTCTACCTCAGCTCGAGCGAGCTCGAGCCCAGTTCGTGCGAGCTCCCCAGAGCTTGAGCGAGCCACGTAGCAAGATCAGTTCCTCGCAAAGCTAGGATCCCCACGAGTTTCTCCAGCTCTAGCAAGTCTCCATATTTCCTCAAGGGGTCTAATCGTCATTTAAGCACTTAGTTAACCTTAACACTTGTACTTAGTATAAATAGCTCATGTAACTAGAAGAAAAACACCATCTAGAAATATTACCATAGGGACTCTACTAGTTTACATTAGCTTAATTAAATATTAATCCTTTTATTATTGTTCAAGTAATCTTAGATCTTGTTTGTAATTGATGAATTCTTGGGCTTTGGATTGAGAAATTGAAAAATCTTCATCATTAATCAAAGCTTTCTTTTATTATTCTTCCATTTCCTTGTTCATCTTAAGTTGGTATAGTTTCCTTACTCTTTACCTAATCCTTTTACTTAATATTTTGTTAATTGTTTTACWCTATTATCATGTTTATGCTTGTTAAGATGTTTGACACCATTTATGACATGTTTACCATGATGATGTGTGAGTAGTCCTCTAGCTAGGGTTAGTGGGGGATTAGGGGAGTAATCAAGGGTTAGATATATGCTTAATGAGTTCATATGAATGATTGTATGTTTTGTTTTCAACTTATGCATATGTTATATTTGATGAAATGCTTGTTTGACAACCTAACATGATTCTCTATCCTTTCAACAAGACTTGTAAGATATAAACCAACTCAGGGATTGTTAAAGCAT
>VHZZ01003590.1:46505-65383 GCA_009801015.1 Silene noctiflora
CAGATGACCAAAAAAAATGGTTACATAACCCACAAAAGTGGAAACATAATAAAAAAGATGGTATATGAGATGAGTTTTTTTAATGTACATATATTGCAAATCTATAACTAAATTTAAAGTAAATCTTATTCATTATCATAAAGGTAGTTAATTAAATCTTACTCATTATTATCATCCTTGGTTACAATTCTTGTAAACGTCGCTCCTTCACCCCATATTGCTTTAATTTTCAAAACAAATCCACAATAAAAACCCATTTTTTCAAAGTTGATTCAAAAGTAAGAACATAACTTAAAAATCCCAAAAAATCAAGCAATTAATACCGAGTTTAAGGCTGAATATTAAGGTTTGGGAATACGAAAAAAGAAGAACAAGGTTTTTTTTAGGGTGAGATGAAGATGAAGTTGGATGGGGATGAAGATGAGATGAAATGAAGATGAAATGACGGTAAGAAGATGAAGATAAGAAAATGAAAATGAAAATGAATAGGTTGAGAATGAGAAACTGAAACAAGCTAGTAAATTGTGATGTTTGTGAATAGAATTTGGTTCAAATTTTCTTAGAAATGTAAATTTTGATCAATTTTTTAATCCCTAATGTCATCTCAAGGTTTGCACTTTGCAGGTAGTCACCTCAGTCTGTCCTACTTTTTTTTTTCTTATTTATCCTATTTTTTCCTATACGGGTTAGTTGAACCATATTAAGACTATATGATATCAAATTGATATGTCTTATCTTTAAGACGGATACCATCAGTCTTAAGGAAGACTTATTCTTTAGAATAAACACCTGCTTACTTTAAAATACCACTA
Organism: Silene noctiflora; assembly: GCA_009801015.1. Lineage (NCBI taxonomy): Eukaryota > Viridiplantae > Streptophyta > Magnoliopsida > Caryophyllales > Caryophyllaceae > Silene > Silene noctiflora. Next base: position 47,318 of record VHZZ01003590.1, read on the forward strand.
AAAAAGCTACCTATACAACATATATCCTCTGTTGAACTCGTCCTAGTCGACGTTGAACTCGTCTTAGAGAAGCGGCTTCTCTAGATCGATCTTGACATTACTTGTCCCTTCGGCCGTTGAATCCAGGTAACTTTCTCCGGCTGGATCAAGCTTTGATACCTTCATTTCTTCAGATTTACCCCATAACACGACATATAAGCCACTTATTACAGCGATCGCTCCTAATAAACTGTAGGCAACAAATGACATTATTACTAACACATGTTCTTTAACAGTGTTAATTTAAAGAAAAGCACAAATTCACATTAGTATTAAACTTGCCTGCCAACATGAAGTTCCTCCTTAAGAAATATGAATGCGAGTACCGTGGTTATAACAGTGCAGAGAGGACTAAACATAGCAGAGTAAAATGGACCTCTCCGACTAACGCACCATGATTGTACAAAGTATTTAACCGCTGATCCAAATACTCCCTAAAATGTAACACCAACATCGTCAATATATGAATAAGTTGGTGTCATATGATGTTCTATTAATTAATCAAAATGTACAAACAATACTCCAGTTCTTAAAACATACCGAAAAGAAGCAACAGCCGAGTTGAAGGGTACTAGAGCTGAAATTCCAAGCGTTAGGATCCTTTTCTAAGGCCAAGGCAATAATTCCGGCTTGAAACGTGGATATGAGACATGTCCATGCTGAAAGAGCGAGATGATCTGGGTAGCATGCTGCCACTGGCACCTAAAACCACAACAACGTTCAATCATACTCTTTATATAAGATTGGTGACGGTCTAACGTCTTAGATTAACCAATTTCTTTCATTAGTTCGCAATTACTCGTAGTGAGAATGTTGACGAGTTTGTTTCATTTGTAAACCGTCTTATCCATGTTTTGAGATTATTTGTTGGTTTCATTCAATTTTTCGGGGTTGAAGTCCCGGTCTTTAGGATTTAAACTTTCTGTATTAAGCTGAACTGAAGTGTGAAAATGAATTATACTAGACCGAACTTAATTAAACTAAAATGAGCTACACTAAAGTGAATTAAACTAAACTGAGTTAAACTAATTAAACTAAACTAAGCCACACTAAAGTGAATTGAACGCGACATGGTTATACCTGCATAATAAGCCACAAGGACAAACAGGTAGTACTAGCAAAGAGCCATAGACAACCAATCAACCAATTGGTGTCGCCCGCAAACAACGGCAACACTAGGGAGTTCGACAACGGAAGTTGTGTGTTGAATATCTTTGGACCTTTAAACAAAGCCATTGAAATTGCTCCTCCTACGCAAATTATTGTTCCGACTATCTTGGCTATACTTGTCAAGGCCTTCAAGTTCACTTCCTCCAGCCTAATGTTATATTAAAAAAAAACATTACAAATTGTAACGTTGAGTTTTATTTTTAAAAACTTTAAGGTTTAGTTTCGGTTTTCAGTCACGTCCAGTTTGATCTGGTCTGGTCTAGTCTTAGACTGATGTTCACCATAACAAAAAAAAAAAAAAAAAAACAAATACTCTGTATATAATTGATTACCTTAGGATGGCCGCTAATAAGAAGGTAACTGCTGGGATTAGATTTGAGGTGGCACTAGCCATTGACGAGGAGGCCAAGAATAACCCTTCGAAGTACATGCTCTGATATAATACGACTCTGTTCAAAATGGTCGTTGTTAGTTAAATTAGTTGTTAAAAATTCTATACATGTTGACAACTGCCTTTTAATGACTTAGCCTTATAGTATGTCGAATATAAAGCCGAAAACTCTCGATTTGAAGTTATATACTTAATGCATAATATATTTATATATTACTAGTACCATTAGTGCCAAGGAAATAACAAAAATTGGCTTACCCAATGAAGGTGGTGACAAAGATCAAAGTGAAACTTTTGGTTGTCATGGTTGACACTTGCCTATTAGACTGCCCCCTGCCGCCAAAAAAAAAAAAAAAAAAAAAAAAAAAAAAAAAAAAAAAAATTATACATAGGCAAAAGAAATGATACATATTCTCATCCGAGTTAATGAGATGGTATTAGAGATACTCGGAAACAGATTTTGCCGTTATGTAATCTCTGTTATACTGATGAAACATTGTGAAGAGATATTTAAAGTGTGACTAACCCGGTGTAAAAGGCGAACGGGGAAATAAGCAAGGTTGCAATAGCTTGTCTATAGAAAACGAAGACCCAAGGGCTCATGCCTTCCAAAAGGGCAGCCCTATTCATAAGAGCCATCACCGGCGAATACAAGTTCCAGGGATGCCATTGCTATTGCTGGCAATTGATCCTCCCACCACCCCATCTTGTTTTAAGTTTTAAAACTAAGATTCTTATGAGTTATGTTAGAAACATCTCTGTTAAGATTAGAACAGGTCAAATAATACATACGTGGATTAGATGAGACATTTGATGTCGTCATGTAGATGTCGCAAGATCGATAATGGTGATAATACACCATTAAAAAAAACGATCACAAGAATGTATGTAATATTTTCTATGTATTGATTGAGAAATAAATCATAATGAATAGAGTCATATTGATTAGTTTATAGATTTACTAGCTCTCCTGTGTGATTATGCACGTTATCCACAGCTATATCAACAGCATATGCAATTCTCTTTGGCAGATCTTCTACAAAACCTTAGTTGACTTGTTTTGATAGACCATAAAACATAAGTGTGAAATCTATCGTTGTTTTTCATTTGCTTATTTTAGATGTATTCGATACGGGTGCGTGCTCAAGTGTCATACCTCGAGCACTTTTTTTTTTTTTTTTAATTGGAAAATATGCATAATTTGGCTTAAAATGAAGTATCGAAGTGTCATACCTTTGTTTGAGTGTTGAGTATGTAGCAAACATGGGTACGTGTCTACGTGGGGGAATCAGAAGAGTCGGGGTAACATAATGTGAAATATAGAAAAACTACAAAATCGAGAACTAGCTTCAGGTTAATTTTGGTTATGTTTTGATTTTCCTTATTCCTCCATCCCGATTAACAAATTATATTATATTTGATTTTAATGCAAAAACCTAAACAAAAGGCTAATATTCATATAGGTTTGTTTTTCTCATCCTTGCTTACCTCCCACAAGCATTTAGGTCCTCTACATCTCATTTTAATTAATTAATGAGTCGGATTTTATTATGGAACAAACAAAAGATCCAAAGTTTACCTTGAAATTTAATTTTTTAATAAGTTCAGTAAAGGATAATAATTTAATACAGTTACGTCTTATATAAGACTAAGACGAAATTAAAGGAAATGAATAGAGAAGAATTTCTCCATTGATTAGCCATGATCTAGCCATAACAGTCCTTCACAAATCACAACTATCTACGGAGTATCATATAATTATGCAATATTTTGAAGTTAAAGGGAGGGTTATCAACTGTAGTCGCAATGTCTAGTGTTTGTAGCACAAGTAAAATTGTGACCGCTATAGATAACCCTCCCGTTGGGTACAATGGTATCCTACAGTAGACTCGCATAAAGAACAAATAATAAAACAAATTACCCAAGGAAGATGTTCAATGATTATATTAAAAAAATCACTATACTATGTAGTACTCATATTATAATATGAACATTTTCGTGTTTTATTTTTGGGTAACGTAGTTTTACAATGAGTTACGGGTGGTTTTATATAAGAAATATATTTGTGTACAATCATGTCCTTCATTTACTTTCCACTTAATTTGGATATCCTTGTCACAAATACAACCACCAATAACAAAGAATTTGTCCCAAAATGATTTGGACATGCAAAGTACTTCAGCCATCCTTCATCTACGTAATCTTCTTTTGAATTTGGTGCTCAGCTGAGCTAAATTTTGATATTACTATTTTTATGAACTTATAGTACGTTATATTACCGAGCCACGATGACGGAATCTCAGGCCGGCGAATTGCTCTAAGAAGACAAAGGACACAAGCCTTCCTTACGACTTGAACAAACTTGAAGGTACCTGGATTAAATTGAAATGCAACTGTCATAAATAGCTGCACTATTGTTCTATTAACATGCATTGCGTAGAATGTTACTTTAAACTATAATAGATGTAACAACTCCAAATTGCAGAGATTCTGGCACCCCCGACGGATAGCAAACACATGTAAGTGAGGCAGAAAGCTGGGTTATATATCATACAAGGGGAAGAGACCCGAAATATCTCGTATTGGCTGGTAAGGTAAACTGCACATAAAAGTGCTCAGCCTAGGTTATAAGAACTGATTCCATGAGTTCCATCATCCGTTTAAGAAGTATCAATTAGTCAGTTGTGGAACGGTCTCGTATGGAAATAATATCAAATGAAATCAGCCTAATGCAACTAACATTTTCATTACTATAATTATATTTCATTACCCAACTAAAAACCTGAAATCAAGAAATAAGTTCCTGAAATGGGTCAGTTTTACGATGATCTTCACATGAAACACACCTTTTCGGAGATTGTTCCTGATGAATATGACGATCTCACCTCCCCACTCCAACTCCCCCTACCTCAAATCAGAAGTTACTTACTTTTGTACAAAGTAATTTTTTTGTTTAAGGGAAACTACAAGAGCTAACTTAATTCTCATGAGTTTCAAACCCACCTGGTGATAAATATTACCTCTCAGGGAGGTTATGGCTAAGTACCACATGTCCAGCAAACCGCTTAATAAGACACTACATATAACCGCCAAAAGTGGTTGTGGCGGGTGCCATGCAGTATCCTGTTTTACATGTCTCATTAACATCCATAGTGTTGAAACCAATCAAGTTCAAGTAGGGTGCTTAATACGACTTCGAAACTGAACAAAACACCTAAACTTCCTTCCCTCGCAACTCTAGCCACAATCCCAGTGGCCAAGATTAAAGAGAGGAAAAAGGGGACAAGGCATATATTCAGCCATTCAGGTTTGTCAGTAAAGCTTTTTCTATGACAAGTATTAACATACCTTCACATGATGTGGCATGACTTTGACATCAAAGGGTACGTGAAGCCATGCTTCAGGAGGATAAAACAAGAAATTTTCTGGCTTACTGGTGTACACATCTGCATACTGATGGATATGATAAGCAAATGAAGATTCTTGGCCAGTATCAGTGAGAAAAGTGGCACCAAAAGTTTTGTTGAACATGTTCTTCATCGTGCATCGTGATTTTTGCCTTTCATCATTAAGCTCTTCCAGGAGTGACTTGTATGCTTCGCCTTTTTCTGAGTTTACAACAGTTGCATGCAATCTACCAAGGAGTTCTTGAAAGATATGAAACTTAGCCTGTACCCAAAACCCAATCTAAGGTTTGATATCACATAAAACTAAAAATAAGAATGAGTTCCATCATATGATTTGAAATTTGAAGTCACCAGTGTATCATGTTCATTGAACATATAACTTGAGCTACTACCATCTCCTATCTATTAAAAGATCAGGCCCCCCGCAAAATTTTCTCGTCTAACAACATAAAACCTACAATTGGGCCTAATATAGTAAAACCTTGAATTAGGCAGGCCTAACACAATATTTTGATTTGAATGTATACGCAAGGGCTATATATACTAAAAAGTAAAATTTGACCTAATTTTATATTCAGATTATGCCATTGAATATGCTTTAGGTAAAGATGTTGAAGGACAAGCCAATAAACAGCAATAACAGCCCAAGCTAAAGGAGGCAAAGTAACTTGCATTTTCGCCAGAAGAGATAATATTATTTTACACACTACAACTAGACTGATTAAAAAATGTTCTCATCCGCCTAGATAATTTGTTGAGGTTTTCGTCATGGCCCATAGTTGAAATTGCTTTATAAATGGAAGTACAAATAGTAAGGTCCAGTTTACTATTAAACAGAAGAGCAGTCGAGGCACAAAATCATTCGTTACAGACAACAAATAAACCATAAGACTATACGCTAGAATGTAGTGAAGAGTAAAAGCTAGGGAGTCACAAACTAAATCTAAACTGACCAAACTACAATCATGTTCTTTTTCACAGGTATCACATAGTCATATTCTCAAGTATTTAAGTTAGAATACAAACTAGTGAGAATTTCATAAGAATCAAACTTTGAGGTTAAATATCATTCAGATAACTAACCATCTTATTCCATCTCCCATGCTACTGACACCACGAGTTGGCCTTTACATGACACTGTGAGACAGAGATGCAAGACCCTTCATACTCTTTGGACTCTCTGTTAAGTATGTGTACTGCAGAAGAAATAGTGGAACTATGGACTCAAGTACCCCTCTTTTTCACTGAATTCTTTACAATTTACTTAAGGGTCATTCAGTTGGATTCTTTATACTTCTATTTTCTTTTTGACAAACAACTGAGTGTAAAAAGTGACTTCATATCCAGTTCCACCCTTTCTCCACTACTAAACAAATATCAAACAGAAGGGCAAAGAACCGAGTGAAACAGAGGAATTAGTAATAGCTGAACAACACTGATGATCAAGCTGGTTTGATAATCGGTTTGCGATAAGTAAAACAAAGACTGCATACACAATTTATTACCTGCTCAAAACGGTAGCTATCCTTGTTCTGCGTCCGTATTTCGTTCTGAATCGATAAAAAAAAAAAAAAAATTACGACAATTTGTGATGATACAATATCCAAGAAATCTTGAATGACAAGTCAGTATTATCAAACAGATATCCCATGTATTCCAAGATCAATGATAAGAAGTACAAAATAAGAAGTGAGAATAAACAGAAACCACATACCTCCAACTCATAAATGATAGCAGCAGTACGCCACCCTGCCTTTGAAGGCCCTCTGAGATCGCTAAACAAATGGTCACCAAAGTATATAACCTAAATATTCAGAGAGCGAGAGAGTAGAGATGAAAAACAAGATGATGAATGCAAAAGCAAAAAAATTATAGTCGAGATTAAAAACAATTGAACATTCCCTTCGCATTCTAACAAGCACAAACAGCAGAATATGATCATAAATATACCTCCGGACCTCGCCACTTTGTGATTTGTAGAAAGGATTTTAGGCATCCATGGTAATATATTTTATTAGGAAGAAATTCGTCCACCTTGGAAAATGCCAACCTGTCTCTCTTGGTGTCATAGCATCTGCAGAATGGAAGTAAAGAACATATCACTAAGATGGATAAATTACTAGAATTTTCACATATACTACTAAAGCTGATGCCTGTTAGTGTATGCCACAGAGAACACTTCAGAACGGAGGGGAAAAAAGACCAAAAATGACAGTCTCAAAGATGATTGCTGAGCAGAAATAGCTAAACAGATTTTTATTGTCGGGCTAAGCTGAATGTGGCAAGAACAAGTACATAAGTACTCAGAATGCACGTCACTCTGCTAAAAGGAGCTATTATAATTACACATAAACCATTAAATAATATGATTACAGGTCATACACAAACCACCTCCCTTACCTCACCTAAGACAGGCTCTTAACGCACTGGAGTAATGTTATTGTTGTTGGTAAAACAGAGTGATTACAGCTTAACCTTGTTATTTGATAAGAATACCAGAATCCAGAAAGGTACTTCCAGTTTATAGAAAATTTAATTGTAGGGTCTCATTTGTTACTCTTCTCAAAGAGATCATTTTACATATTCACCAACGTGCCAGGATCTTCACAGGAAACCACATACTCCCTCCATCCCATTTTTATTGTCCCTCTTTCTATTTTGGGAAGATTTAAGAAAAAGTGGTGAAGTACCAACTTTACCCCTCAAATTAAAGAAGAGTTGAGATATTAATTTTATGGTGGTTATAATGGTAATTAGTAATTTAGGAGCAATATTGGATAATTGAAGTTTTTCATTACTAGATTTAGAAAGGGGACAATAAAAATGAGATGGAGGGAGTAATTAAAACGACAAAAGAAGGCAGGGAACTTAGACTGCACAAATTTTGTACACAGTAGCTGTGATTAGTTATAAATGTTAAGGGAACCAAGAGATGTACCCACGAAAGAGAGGATATCATTGATTTATCAGGCCTTAATCATATTCTTAACACTTCCAATCAAAAGCAACTAAGAGAAAAAGACAATTACCGGAATGGACGCTCCGAGTTATAGAAGTCTGGCTTATTGGCTTTAGCAATGACTACATCAAAAAGTTCTCTCCAAGAGTCTCCCCCGCCCAAGGAATCCTAGTGAACACATTTGAAGCACACCAAATAGTAAATGGTTAATCATTCACCACAAATACTCATTCAAAATGATTGAGCATACCTTTTAATCAAACAGTCAAACACATGGAAAACAATTTGATTTATTTGCACCCACTACTAAACTGACAAAGTAGTGGAAGTACATGACTGAAAGATACTGATCAGATAGCAGGGCTATAAATGGACATTGTATCCTTGCAAAGCAATGTAAATTTTAGACATTGTTCCAACAAGACACCAACACATTCCAAACATTGATCACAACAGTTGACCTCTACTGAGAGGAATGATACTAAGAAACTCAAAAACTTTCCTAGAAATAAAACGAACCATCACAAATTACTACAGGTGAGAAAAGACAATTATGTCATGGGACTACAATAGACTAGATATTACCAGAATGAACTAGAGAAGCATCAAAACTACAACATGTCACCGCCGACTGGGGTAGAACTTCAAATCATCATGTAGAATGCAAAATAAACATTTGTTTTAGCTTAAGGTGTCAAGTGGAAAGCCATATCAAGACTGCCCAATGATGCGGGTGCAATAGGGCAACGAAGCTGGATGACACGGTTCTCAAAACCTTGTAGCTAACAGCCGTGTGGAGTCCCAGTTACCTTAATATTACTAGTTACTTTCGAATAAAGATTAGGAAAGTTAGTTAGGAGTCTGTTAGTATTCATAATCGTAGTTGTTGTTAGTTTCTAATTTCTGGTTGTTAATAATTAATTATTTAATAGGTTTTCTAGTTAGTTTAGGAAAGAGTAGGTAGCTTAATTTGCAAGCTAAGGAGTTAGAGTTTGAGTCAGATTGTTGACCTCGATTAAGACTATAAATAAGGCCTATTTGTGACCCTATTTTTTTTCAGATTATTTTCAGAATTCAATAAAGTTTACAGTTTGTTAAACTTGTGTTTAATCTTGCGAGATTAGATTAGGACTCTTCCTTTAACCTTGCGAGGTTAGAACAAGATTCGCTAATCTATCCTGTTCTTCGTTCCAATTCATTCAATTTCTACATAAAATTCTTAGTTTCACGGAGATTTCAGAAAGATAAAGATAAGAAAATTCTATGTAAAGTCAGAAGGCTTGAGTGTGATGTGTTGACTAATTTTTGTACAGTCCTTAAACCTATGTTTTATTTTGGGTTTTCTCTTTCTGAAGCTTAAGAACTTCCCACATAACCTTATTGCTCAATTTATCTGTCATTCTCCCCCTTGTGTCAGACTGTCAGCTACATATGTATTTCAGACACGATTTGCTGCTAAAAAAATCACATCACTGTTACTCAGTTTCTGCTATCCAATATCCTGCATTGTACTTCCATCAGGTAAATGAAATTTCCTCCACAAATATGCATATTCGGATGACTGGTGTCCTAGTCTGTCCACACCTTTGCCTAAGGTTTGCTCATGGTACACAGAAAATATGGGTATTAAACTTCAGTTTCAGACTTGATCTTTGGAATCAGTCATTGCAGCCTGATTTAGGACATTTTGCTACATTTAGTGCCAATACCACTTCATATGTGGTCACAACGACCTTCAAAAATTTGATAGTAAGAGCGTGATGCAGTTTCACGACCGATATTTTGAAACAGAAACCATGCATGAAAAAGATAATTTTCCATTTTTTTCCACAGTAGAAGTGTTTTGACTGCCATAGTGCCATGTATAAGAAAGAAACAACTGAAGGAGCCTAAACTTCTCTTCAGCTTTCAGATGATCTAAAGTAGTTTCATCAAAGGATACATCATACATGTAAAAGCATTGCTTTGTACAGCCCAGATGACAAAAAAAGTAAGACAAAAAACAAGTTGTAAGTTTCTTCGAAAAACAAATAGCCGATTGGCACACCAAGATGCATAGTAAGGACAAAAGCTACACAGCGGTGAGAATTACCTCTAACAAAAAGCGCATGCCTCCATCAACAAAATAGAACGGTGAGTTAGTCAGCAAGAATAATTTTTTTCCTTTCTCCCTCAGCATCCTCAAAAAGCAATACAACTGATCCTGATAGATAGCAAACACAAGGCACATAAACAAACATAATAATAAGGAAGGAACTTCTTTGCAACTCCTACCACTGCCACATCATTTGTGTCAGAAACATCAGAGCTAATACTGTCATAAAATTAACTTCAAAAAAGGGAAACGCATTCCCATAGTGTTTTTCAAGTGGGACGTACAATTTGTGTGGTGGTATTAGAATGGAAGACTGAGAGTACATTAAAGCCAGTGAATATCAGTTTGGGGAAAAAAAGTTGCATTGCACCATGCATGTACACTTGTGGCCAACTTTGTGGGTTGCGAAGAAAAGAAGTTGCTCTTATTTTAGAACTGGCAATTAATAGAAGCTTCTCCTCAAGATGCTATAACTTGATAAGAAGAATGAGTGTTCGAAAGCAAACGCTGAAACTTCCCTAATGAATTTTATTGGCATATGATAATAGCAACACGCTGACATAAGAGATTCCGTATATTGAATGAGAAGAGCAATAGTATCAAGCTTGATAAACAGTGATAACAAATTACAAATTGTTCAGCAGAATAGAAATATCACTTACATTTTTCATGAGGTACTTATTAGGATCAGCAATTATTGCTCTGTGAGCCAATCCACTTCTATGAACATGCTGAATAGCTTGAACGATATCTTGATAGACATAAGAAGCATCAAACTCCAATTTTTCATCAACAAAGTGTTGCACAACGTCTGCAATCAAGCATGCCTTCAAAGTAAAAAATAAATGAAATTTCAGAAAAAATGTTAAAAGTAGGACAGAAACATTCGATAGACAATAGATACTCCGAGGAATTAGGACGTGACACATTGATTCAGGATTACTTTTCATATTCAATAAGGAGTAGAAGTACGGATACTNTTTTTGCTTTTTTTTTTTTTTGCTAATTTTCACCTCAAGGTCTTAATTCTTGTGCACATCGAATAAGTATTGCCTGTACTTCAATGTCTTAATTCTTGTGCACATCGAATAAATGAACATTTTCTTAATGAGAAGTAATACATACTACATAAATATTTTCAAAGTCAATGATGCTATGTAACGCCTCCTTTAATTAGATAAGGCAATACCAAATTAACAAAAAATAGTAAGCCAATTTTCAAAGAACCGGCTACTGTCAGGGCATTTCATAATATGAACATACAAACATATGTCTATTTTTTCTCCAAACCCAAATTAATATTTATCATCTTTGCCTCTACCCAAATTAATATTACTATTTCTGCTAATTATAGCTCTAAATAATCACAAGTATTTTGCAATTTGCATCATATTTTGTCCCAAAAAATTTAGCTAGGGTCTATCACAATTAGAAGGATATGTCAAGACATCAAGAAGTTCATTTGTAATTGATACAAAGAGTGACTCTAGAAATAGAGCCTAACTGCAGTTATGACAGGAGAAGTATCAACAAAGGTGCTCAATGGCACTACAATCAGACAAAGAAATAATCACCTCACTAAAGCAGAAAAAATCCATTAAACTAACAAGTCCACGTGCTTGGTCCCGACCAATATGTCTTGTTCCATATATCTCTATTATCTCCTCTCGGCTAAGCTGGAACAATTAGAGATTTGATCATAGCAAATGTCAGATTGCATAAATCAGATTTGCTACCCACAGGGACTTAAATGAGTTGGAGGCATACCACATAATTCGGTGAGGTTACAAACATGGCAGCAATTAATATATATAAACTTGGCAATAACACAATCATGCAAAGAAGATAAAAAGGTAAATTAGGTGGATGGGGTTACCATTCTTGTGATATTAAAACTCGGTTTGAACTTGATCTTAGAATCGGTCATTGTGGCCTTATCATGGTCGTTGCCTCGTAAATAAAGCCATTACCGCCTCAAATGCAATCATGGTGACCTTCAAAACCCCGGTAATATCACGACCCAGGTTTAATAGCATGATTGTGTAACAATAATTTTTGTTTGCCGTACATAAACATAGGACTAACTCAAAACAATAACCTTAAATTTGACACTCTTATTCTCTCTTCATATCTCCCACCAGAACTCTTTATCTCCTCTATCCTCGTGAGTTGAGGATACTGAAGAAAATACATTTTTAACATTTTATCACTTGATTAAATATATGATTGAAGGGGCAGGGCTATACTCGATATGCATTTCCTTTCCAGAATTTTTGATTGGAATATATTCAAGAGTTCATCATCCCAAAACTCACTAATGCATAATGCATAGCCCTTCGACAGCACGGAAGTTTGTTCATGCAGACTAAGCAAGCATGCAATTTTCAGCATATGTCCATATGTGGATTCTATTTACCGTGACGAATGTCAACTAATTCTTACTTTAATCCTTAAAACCTAGTGACTTTTTGTATCCATTTAGGTCATGTATCACTTTCAATTGAACTAGAGTTTTCTGAAAATGTTACCTTTGTTACATTATATTTTCAGTAACATTTCAGTAAATTGCTCATCTAGTTTTTTCAATTTTGATAAATACTATATTGTAGCTCTTCAGAGGATAGAAGGTTCATACACCTATTAGTAATTTTCTCTGCACGTACACTGATAAAAATAAAGGCAGTCAAAACATAAGACACGGTATAACCAAAATATCAAAACAAAGGGTAGCTATCCACCTTACGACGACCAAAATAGCAGCCTTCAGGCTCGATTGACCCAAAGAAATCCAGCTTCAAGAGGCACCCTTTCAACTTGTCATAGTACAATCCCCTGATAGGGAAGGTGTGGTCATATTTGAACTTCAAACAGCTCTCCGGATACCTAAACTAAAATAATAACAACCAACATGAGGTTTCACTGAAGTTTGAGCTATGTAGAGTTAATAAACGTAAAAGTCAACCCTACCTCATTGACCAGATGCTCCTTAGCAAGGTCATAGATTAGAGTCTGCAAATGATCAGAGTAATGTGCGAGTGTATAATCATAGTCGAAACCATAAACTTGGATATCATCAAGCCTCAAATTCTTATTCACATATATCCCTACACATTCAAGATATTACACATATCAATCCCATGATCCAAATTAGCCAATTCCAATTATAAGACAAGGAATAGTACTTCCTACGCCAAAAAAATGTAAATAATAGTCATCAGTTAAGGGATTGTTTTGGATACAGGTATCTGGATGAGAGGGGGAGGGATACAAAATCCCTTGTTTGGTAGGGATCCATTTTCCCTCCTCCAAGCCTTATCAAAATCCTTCCAACAAAGGAGAGATTTGGAGGAAAAGCTCATTTCCTCCATTCCCCTCCCCTTCGCTTCCCTCGATTTCTCTCTCCTCTATCCCCCTCCCCTCTCTCATTAAGTCAGCCATAAAATGAGGTGTATCACATGAAATGAGACTGTTGTATTATAGTTGTTTGCAAGTACCCATTCTAATTCAGTTCTTGTGATCAGAAGTTCAAAAGCAACTACAAAGCCTTAAGTCCAAGTAATTTGAAGACTTTGTTGATAATTTCCTTCTCAAATGAGTGTAATCTCAGAAATTTATGATAACCTGTCAATTTGTATTTTCAGTAAATGGTTGATCCACACATGAATATGTAAGGGAATGTATTTAGGTTGATACATATATGGTAAAGTATTTTGAGGTGGTGGATGAGTGAAGTCTACTTCATGTACGTGAGAGGCATATTTGTTCAATGAATGAGAACATTACATGTACTAGGAGTCTCTACAGGTTTGTTTGGATAGAAAGATTTTAAGGGAAAGGAAGGGGATGAAAGGGAGGGGTAAAGTTTCCCTTATTTGGTTACTAAACAGCCTTGAAGGGAAATTAAGGGGTCTGCCTCTCCTATCCTTCCAGCCAGAAATAAATTTCGCTAGCATGAGAAAGATTTGTGGAAAGAAGTCTCTTACTTTATACTCCTCGCATCCCCTCCCCTCCCTCCCTTTTCATCCCTTCCATCCTCCTCCCTCTCCTCTTCCCTTACCTTTCCTTCAATTAGGCTTTCGACAAGCCACTTTAAAATTGTGTTCTTGAAAATTCATAAAACTATTTCTGCTAACTCTAATTTCCCCACACACATTAATGTCATCTTATTAATAGTCGAAATTGCACAGTTTAAACTCAATTCTCAAATAACAATAACTGTGAAAGATTATACCATTAGGGTTCATCCTAGGCATAGACTTGAGTGTCTCCGGAATAATCGAGAAACTACGCTTCGCAGCATCAAATTCTCGCCGAATTCTAACAATCTCATCGTCAAAATCCTCGGATTCAACTGTTAACACTTTCTGTTTACTGTAATTCCGGCAGAAACTCCTCGACAATCCTGAAAATTCAACATTCAGTCATTAACAACGTCAAACAACAATCAAATTCAATAATTCATCAACTTACAAATAGAATAACCAGAAAACATGAAAATTTTGGCAGCGAATAGCGAAATTGAGAACCTGGAAGCGAGGCGAGATGATGAGTTAGAAAGGGGCGGAAAGTGGGACGGAGAATCCTGCGTAAGGAAGCCATGGGAGAATTGAATTGAATTGAATTGAATTGAATCTGAGGAGAGAGACAGTGAATCAAATTGGGGAATTCATGAAATTAGGGTTTGTAAATGAGGTTGTTAAGGTAGTTAGAAAGATGTAAAAAATGGAGGGAATTTGTAGGCCACATATTGACAAATATATAGGTGGTTGGAAACACAGGAAAACGAAGGCAAGTGAATTTGTTAAAGGGGTATGTGATCAAGTATGTAGTGTTTGCGTCACTCCACATGACCACATCCCTACAACTTGTGACCATGCTAGTGCCAAGATAGGTAAATCTATAACTCGTAAAATTGACCTGATTTGAAAGAATCAACTTATATCTGACCTGATAGTTAAACTGAATACTTATGCTTGACAGTGACATGTATTGACTAGAACTAATATGACCTGACTCGAATGTTTATTCTTTGCAAACTGACCATTATTCCTAAATAACTTGATAATAATAGTAACAAACTCGGAAATGATCTTCGATCCAAACCCATCTTGATTGGCAATGTGCTCATGTTGGTTGGTTGATCATTCTCACAAGTATCTAAGATTATACACGTACATAATTGAGTTGATGCAAGTTTGCAGTGGCTGTGCGCTTGTCTCGGAACAATATAAGTCGGGAAAATGAAATGAGAATTACCCCGTAGAATTCAAATCACGAATGACAGGCAAAGTAATTTGTCAATCAATAGTTTTACTATTACACACATCTAAATTCTAAAATTGGTGGACAGTAATTCTATCCTAAGGAAAAAATTTGTCTGTATTTCTACAATTATATTACAATCTTGTTTTTTTGTTTCAAGTGTGGCACAAACTCGTATTCCATGCGTTAGATTTCACATCGACCAACTCTAATTATACAATCTTTCTGAAACTGAGGTGACTAAATTAAACAATGCAAAACTGATGGTAAAAAGGCAAGGTAACAAAGTGTAGCACAAGAGTCAGTTTGACAGTGAAGTCATACAGCTTCTACGACATTGTTAGTAGAGTCCTCTATCAGTAATGGATGCTGCAAATCGTTATCTAAGCTTGTTTGCTCCTCGGATACAAAGCATGTGGTTGGATCTTTTATCGGATTGGGGTCTGTATTTCCTTGTGCCTCTTGAGCTTTACCCCATAATACAATGTACAGGCCAATAATCACCCCAACTGCGCCTAGTAAACTGTCGTTTATTAAGAGAAGACAAATGTAATGTTAAATAGCAGCAAAATAAAGTAAATAATCTACGGAGTATTAGAGATTGTCAGTAAAACTGTAGATGTACCTGCCAATGTAAAGCTGTTCATGTAGAAAAATACATGCCAAGACGGTTGTTATGACAGTGGCTAGAGGAGTAAACATTGATGAGAAAAATGGACCTTTCTTCGATATACACCATGCTTGAATGAAGAATGTAACTCCTGATCCTACAATTCCCTACAATTGGGTTTACATAAGGGTTGTGAAAACATTGTTTGACATCCCGTGTCCAAATAAGGCTGACATAAAGAGTAGAGTTCATACAGAAAAGAAGCAAGAAGACAGTTCAAGAGGTGAAGTTAAATTCCAGGCTGCAGGATCCCGCTCTGTGAACAATGCAATAGCCGCAGCTTGGATGGCTGCCATCAGCGACATCCATGCCGAAAGAGATAGAGGATCAGGGTAGCATCTTGTAACTTCCGCCTGTGCATTCAAGTAGTCATAAATTCATAATCGACATTGGAACCTAGCACATAGTAAAGCCACCGCCAATCCTTGGTAAAGCCCTGGATTCTTCACTGCCATACCAAGGTAGTATAGATTTAACACACCTCTACTTGGGTTTGGCCTTGGATTTTTCACGGCTCTATCTAAAATAGAGCCTTGAAATTAGAATAATTCGGGTCTGATTAGTTTTTAACTAGTCTGAAGTTTAAAGTCGAGTCCATAGTAATGCGATATGAATACCTGAAGAATAAGCCAGGCAGACCAACAGCACATGCTTGCCATCAGAATCAAGCAACCCAGTAACCAAGTTTGATCACTTTCAGAAACCTGAAGATCTAGCAAATCGGCTAATTGTGATGAATGTTCCGAATTCAGTATCTTTGGCCCTCTTAGCAAAGTTATTGAAACTGCTCCTCCAACACAGAAAACTGTTCCTGTTATCTTGGCTATGCTGCTCAACCTTGCTACATCCACTTTTTCCAGCCTAAATTTTGATGCACAGAGCCAACTAAGTATCTCAATTGAGTCTCAACCCACAGGGAAAATTATGTCTCGAAACTTGTATCAGTCGATTGTTACTTCACCATAATAGTGAGCTCAATGTTTAGTTTTCTACCGCTAATTAAGCTAAGATGTCATCGATCTAAAAATTAATGCCGGCTTTCAGTATTTGTTGTTTACCTCAAAACAGCAGCAAAGAGAAAGGTAACAGCAGGGACTAGATTAGAAATGGCAGTGGCAATTGATGAAGAAGTCATGTACAATCCTTGGTAGTAGAGGAACTGATTGAGTACCGCTCTATTTACAAAAATCACCAATAAAAAATCGTTTGAGTACTGGCATATCACCTGATAATGCCCTATCATTGTTCTTATTTGTAATGGAAGTTAGAGAGAACGTACCCTATGAAAGCCGTGAGAAATATCAACAAGAAGGTCCTCACTTCCATACTCGACCGCACCAATTTTCCCCTATACAATTTCAATGATTCTTTGTTAGACGTTAATGGCAACAACATTATCCTAATATTCGATATAAATACATGTAAAATAGTCCGCGATATTTTGAGATTTTGGGCTTACCTTGTGAAATAGTAAATAAGAAACATGACCAAAGCAGAAATGGTTTGCCTATAGACAATGAAGACCATAGGACTCATGCCCTCCAAAAGAGAAGCCCTATTTAACAGTGAATTCGTGGCGGTCACAAACTGCAAGAACACCATGGCTAATGCAGGCAAATGATCCTCCAAATATGCCATGATTATCTTCTTTGCCTAGAAGTATGGCATACATAATGTTTAGATCAACAACATTATATACTAGAGTACAATTACTTGCAATTTGGGAAATAATATTTTAAAATACCAAATTTAAACTAACTAAACATGATTAAAATACAAAAATACATTCCTCATGGCATGTGTGTCACGATCGTGGAAATAGTGTGGCTTATGTTATGTCAACGGGCCAGCTAAGTATCATCATCCGTTAATGAGTTCCAAAAAATATTTATAAACTATAAATTTGTATGTTTTCGTTTAATGATTATGATGAAATCTTATCTTTATTAATTCAACAGCATTTTCTCAATTTTTGTGCGTAGGTTGACGCCAAAACAGAATCGGGAATTCATTACATTTTAAGTCGACATTTGCGTAAATTAAGAAAATAAATATTACAGAAAATATTAAAGA
>VHZZ01003590.1:86470-97203 GCA_009801015.1 Silene noctiflora
ACCATTTTGATAATTATTTTAAAAACCGACCCAAAACGACAATTATTTTATTTTCGAGCATTATTTCAATAACGGATTCACTTAATTATGCAGTCCAATGCTTCATAATTGATCGGAGAATTTGCAAAGATATAACGTAGTTCTTATTTCATACACGGTTTTGCCAAATCACACACATGTTATCATTAGTTTTTCAGGAACTAACCTTCGTATACGCAACAATTCTCTGTTTTAAAGTTAAGGGCGAAATCAAAGAGCGTGTGTTGTGTTTGTCCAGAGTGCTGGCAAAAATATATCAGAAATGCTTACATATTTGACAAAAGTTTTTTAAAAGCTCAAAATACATGGGAGATCAGTAATTCAGTATCTCAAAGTTTTGGGATTCTTCTAATTATACAATGTCATTTAACAAGGCTGCTTAACTCGATTCTTGGCTATGTATAAATGCTTTCTGAGTATTACTAAGCAACTTGATCGGTTTTGTTAGGGTTCTCTATCAACAATGGTTGCTCTACATCACGGTTTTCCTCTAGCTTGGAATGAGAAATTTCCTTTCTTTCTTCAGATTTACCCCATAACACAATGTATAAGCCGATAATTACCGCGATTGCACCCAGTAAGCTGATAATAAGAAAGAATTAAAACAAAAAAAATGAATGTAACATTAAAAATTTAATTATGAATGATTGACTATGGTGATTTTACTTACCTGCCAACATAAAGGGGTTCATGAAGAATTATACATGCCAATACAGTGGTTACCACGGTAGATAAAGGACCAAATATTGAAGAGTAAAATGGCCCTCTCTTTTTTATACACCATGCTTGAATGAAGTATCTTGCTCCAGATCCGACTACCCCCTACATTTAGAGAAAAAAAACATTTAGTATCTCGGTGTAAGAACACAAATTTCATCTCGGTTTTTCTAATATGTACCAAAAAGGGTACGTGTTAAACAGGGGCGGACCCAGGATTTTAGCATAAGGGGGCACAATAATTTTTTTAAATACATTGTCCATCTTTAGAAAAAACGTACTCGGTATATATTTTGAATTTCCGCCCCCCTAAAACTAGTATGGTATAATGTTAAAATGGAAAAATATTAGTTTGACTAATTATTTAACCTAATTATTGATACTCCGTATTCTACTTTGAATTGAAAATAAATGTACCTCTAAGTTAATGATGATTAATTTGTCTTATTAAACGATATACTCCCTCCTATTCTATATATTCTTTTCCTTTCCTTTTTACTCAAGAAATAACAAAGTAAATTTGGACCACACAAAACACACTACCCCACATACCATTGAATTTAGACCACACAAATCAACCTAAAAAAGGAAATAGGGAAGAAAACCCGAATAACCGAATAAGGAAATAGGGAAGAATATATAGAATAGGAGGGAGTATATTACATACTAATACAAATAAGAACAATAAATACAAATGGCTCAATGGTTAAAGAATAGGTATGTTACATATGAGGTCTAAGGTTCAACTCCTCAATCTATCATTTTTAACATATTAGTTAACTATTAAATGAGATGGGTCCAAAATTAACAAAAAATTAATTTAACAAAATTTGAGCCTACCAAAAATCAAACCTGGAAACACACACAAACAAGCAATAACCTACGCAAGAATACTACTTATAAATGATCCTCACAAATATTTATTTCAAAAATTCCATGGTGGGCACCTGCCCACCCGGCCCCCTAGGTCCGCCCATGGTGTTGAAGGCATTTAAAAAGAAAAGTATGATAACTAATGTTTCATTAGAAATTGAAAAAAAATAATCAAAAATATTGGGCACATTCTCGTATAATCTGAAATTCATTTTAGCTCACAATAAACTATACTATATACTCTCTTCTTATAATAGATTATAATAATCGACTACCTGATAAATTTGTTAAATCATCTCCCCTTACCTAACCCCTAGGATCGGGATCGATCGCCACTTTTTGAATCGTAGAATCGTAAGATCCTACTATCCAAATCGGGAGTTTAACAATAATGTGTATATATACTCCATGTATTATACAGAGTAGTGTATATTTGCTAGAGTTAGTGTGAGGCCTTCACGTCATTATTTTTTGTTGAGAATCAACCAGAGGCGCTTTAGTATATAAAATGATGGTCACACTATGTATTTTCAATTTTTCATTCCTTTTTATTTGAATTAATTATGTGTTATGGCCTATGAAATGTTTTTTTTTTCTTTTTGAAATAATGCTAAAAAATAAATAAATAAAAACATTATAATATTGCTTCAATCATTAAATTATTTATTATAGTGGTCTCCACGTAAGATTGGATAACTATACTATTACCTCAAACGCGAGATAAACCCCCCACTACAAATGACGTTTTATTTAAACAAAGACATAAGGTTAAAAAACAAAGTTATTGTAGATAAGCCACTGTGAAAAATTACTATCTTATTTACAAAATAAGTCATTGCAAGAAATGTTATTTTTTATCCCTCGTGGAGTGAAGCAGCAAGACACGGCATTGCCATTAAAATGTAGTGAATTCCATTTCTTTGGACTCATTCCATTAAAAACAGAACAAATTAAAAACCAAAACTAAATGACATTTGATTACTACATTAAATTAATTGGAAATCTAATCTACCTTTTTTGATACGAAAAATTGATGACAAATAATATTATGATCGTAATAACAGCACATTAAATATACTTGCAGATGAGTTTAAGTATTCAGATACACACAACATGTACTTCATTATTGCTTTACTTCCACTTTTATTTTCATACTTTATATTTTCGGAAGAATTTAGAAAATAGAGGTAAAATTATAACTCTACCCCTTTAATTAATTGAGTGAATAAGGACACTATCATTTTAACAAAGGAAGTGTTAGTTAAAATTCGTGGTTATAGTGGTAGTTCACCCATTTACCAGACTAAATTTAGAAGGGGGATAAATGATTTTGAGTAAATTTTGGAAAACTAGAACAATAAAAGTGGATTGAGGAATTATTACGTAAATTTAACTAAGTTATCTACTTTGTAGGGAGTAATATTTATCAAGTCATTATTCAAAAGAAATCCAAATTTTACTTTAGTTCTTCACCTTTTTCTTTGGTTTATTCCAACTTATCATAACCATAATCATACTAGTTTTAACCCATGCAAAATTGCACGGGTTTGTGCAAAATTGTACAGATGTGTTATTTAAGATTGGTATAAACTATATTCAACTAAATACATATGTTATTTATATGAAAATTAAACAACTATTTAAATTTAAAATGCTAAACAATACTACGGAGTACCATTCAACAAATTGATTTTACAAATAGTAGAAAAAATGTATTAAAATAGAAATATTCGAAATTTATTTGTAAACTACATTAACCGTTGTATTAGAGGTACAATTTTACTATCGAAGACATGACTCTCCTATTAAATAATTATAATAGCCAAATTGTAACTGGAGATAAATTAATTGAGCAATGAACTAAACGACTTTATATTTCATCAAATTAATTCTTTTTTTTTTTCGGTAACTCCATTCAACTGGAAAAAACCTAAAAATTAACCATCGCCTAATATATACACACATCACTTACAATAAATATTTTTAAAAAATATATCATATATTTGTATATAATAATAAAAATAAATAAACAAATATATAATTATGTATGAAATGTAAATTTAAAAATTGACCAAAAAATGGCAAATTGCATTTACAATTTTAGTGTGTGTTTTTCTTTTCTCAAGGAGCCCACCACTATTGCAAAAAAAAAAAAAGATCATACTTTTTTGATGTGGTGGGTTAAGGAGAATACTTTATTTATTCTTGCTTTAATAGAAGTAAGATGGTGAGAATTGCAGGGATTTTATTTTCTCTACCAACATTAAGACGGAATCATCCTAACTAAAAAAAAAAAATGAAAAAACCATACGAGAGTTAGGAAAAGAATACAAACCGAAAAGAAACATGAAGTGAGTTCAAGAGGCGAACTTAAATTCCAAGATTTCAGATCTGGATTTGTAAACACTGCAATTGCTGCAGCTTGTAACATTCCTAAGAAGCATGTCCATGCTGAGAGTGATAAAGAATCTGGATAACATTCGGATACTGGGACCTATTATTAGAAATAGAGAGGGGAGAATTGCATAAGAGTAGTTGTTGTATTATTGATAATTGTTCGTGATTGAAACAATTATATGGAGCCCTCTTTATATAGACGTCTATTTCTACCTAAACTAAGGCCTTGTTTGGTTCATCAAGGAATTCAACTAACACCGGAATTTCCAATTCACGTGAATTGTTTTCCTGTATACAAATTCACATGAATTCGGGAAAGTCGTNAATTTCCAATTCACGTGAATTGTTTTCCTGTATACAAATTCACATGAATTCGGGAAAGTCGTTTGGTTGCGCATGTGGGAGTTGAATTCCACAGGGGTTGTGAACTACCTAGGAGGGGCTAGGTAGTTCAATTCCACCATTATGTAGGCATTCAAAACTCCTAGGAGAATTGAATGCCTATATTTTGCCAAAAAATTGGCAACCAAACATCCTCCCTTTTTAACAATTCATGGGATTTTAATTTTCCCATGAATTGAAAGGGCAACCAAACAAGGTCTAAGAAACATAATAATCTCGTAATATTTCCGATATCATGCTATTCTACGTGATCATGATATTATCTTATTTTCATATTATCGCCATATTCTCCAACACCTATTTATCGACAAATAAACTTGTTGTATTATTGCATACTAAAATGTTGGAAAAATATTGGCAAAATGATACCTGCATGATAAGCCAGGCTGCCCAACAACTTTTGCTGAGAAAAAGAAAAAGACATCCCAAAATCCAATTATGATCAATTGATGATGACTCTAGTACTAGAAAGTTGGCCATTGATGATATTGGTAGTTGGACATTTAGTATCTTTGCGCCTCTTATTAATGCGATACAAAGTGCTCCACCAATGCAGATAATTGTCCCGACTATCTTTGCTATGGTGCTCAACTTTGTTATACTCAGTTGCTCCATTCTACATTGCTCGCATTGAAATTCATATATGAATGAGTTTTGATAGAGTTCTAGAATAATATAATACACATACACGTAAAGATAAAAATAAAAAAACATTAAATTATTTGAAATATTTACTTATTACTCCCTCTCATTCCTTATCATGTTCTACGTTTGTCTTGGATAAAAAATTTAGTGGTTTGATAATATGTGGATCGAGGAAATGATCGAAAGTATGAGAGATAATGTGATCAGGTCACATGTTATTATAACCGTAAATGATAGATAAATAGTTACTTGAGGTTATTACTTTACTTATATGTGCACAAATTCACTTTTAAGAATGAAAATCAAATTGCATATTCAACAATGTATATTTAATTTATAATTTTATTTTGAAATAATTAGGTTCATTAACCAGTACAATGTACAACCTTTAAACCTATTATTAATTATTTTTTCCCCTCGAGTGAAAGGGTGGCTTGATTCTTCTCTCTTAAAACCTATAATTAGGTTCATTAACCAGTACAATAGTTTAGTGGTTCTTCTATTATACTTTTATATAGATTTGATGGGTTGTGGTATCCAATTTTGTTTGATGCCCTTTGACTTGGAGTTATGATATGAAATTAATTCTTAACGTTGTTATTTTAATATGTATTCTAAGGACCTAACGTATTAAAGTTTTACTAGATCATGTTAGAAAGGCAATTGAGTTGAAATAGATCATCATTAGTGTCTAAGGAATGATCAATTCAACTTCACCGCAATTTCCTGGCCAGAAGTTATATTGTGTATATAATTAATATGATTATGTTAGCATATAGTGAATATGTATGTTAACGTACGGTGATGTTTGAATGATTTAGGACATTGATAATGTGAAAGTGTTATGTTAGTTTGAAGCATGAGAGATTATTATGGAGCATTCTGTTATGATAAACTTGGTTGTGTAACCAAGTGAGTGCGTTTTCTCTATTTTTGTGATATAGTCGAAGAATCACCTTGACTTTGTGATCAAGTGTAGTTTTCCCTTGGTTAAGTGGCAAGTGGGAGTATTTTCTCGGTTATGTGGCCAAGTGTGAGTATTAAATTTTGTAATGACCCCATAATTTGTGAGAGTTGCTATGTTATCCTTAATACAATGCTAATAATAACCCCATTTTTAGTATACTATTAATCACCACATTTATGTGTAAGCTAATGGGTGTTTCTGGGGGGTTTTATGGTTCATTGTAGCACCTCTATGTGAGGTTACAAACCAAAAAAGAAATCATTTGTAATAGATGAATTCAATAAGACACGCACATGGAATACACAAAAACATACATACTCTAAAAGCTAAGTCCATCATCGATATGGGAGATTTAGGGCGTGCACACGTTCCGGGACGTTAGTAGCCATTAGAGGTACGATGTATAGTAGTAACAGTAAGTGAACACAACGATTTGATCGCTTTCGCACAAGGTATGTCCTTATTTTCCTATAGATAGTATACTGTTAGGTTGTTATACCGTTAGGTTGTGTGAAAATGGTTGAATGTTGTGTTGTGGTGTTGTGAATTGTATATTTCTTGAAAGTGTTGTATTTCAAATTGTCAAGGTTGGTATGGTGGTATTTACATTATTTTATTGTGGGTTTATTGTAAAAATCAGTACTTTTACAAATGATTTAGGCTAAATCGCTATTTCAAGTAGAAACTTAAGCCCTTTGTTTACAGCCCCGCACAACCAATAGTTGTTAGTTGTGGAAATTGTACCAAACTAGGCTAAAACACTACTTGAAGTAATGATTAAGTCTAACTCGCTGGTTGACATGTCTTACTTCTAGTTATACCTGGCAAATCGAGTCAACGGGTTGAGTTCGGGTCGGGCCAGTTCGGATCGGATCAGTTTGGGTCTTTCATTGATTTCGGGTTAATTCGGGTCGCCCTGGGTCATTTCGGGTTTCGGGTCTATTTCGGGTTTGTTTGTCGGATCAGTTTCGGGTAACCGGGTCGAGTTATTTTGAGTCGGGTCATTTTCGGGTCAATGAATAAGAGAGAAAAAGTCATTTCAAGTATTTTCGGTTCAATTAGAGTTATGTTTTGTCGGGTTATTTTCGGGTTGGGTGGTTTCAGAACCGGGTCAGTTTCGGGTTTGGCCATTTACGGGTCAAGAGTTTGGGTCATGTTCGGGTCGGGTCGGGTCTGTTCGGGTTTCGGATCACATTCGGGTGATGTAGTTCGGGTCATTTCGGGTCTCGGGTCAACCTTTTCGAATCGGGTCGGGTTACTTTTGGCAGGTCTACAGTTCTAGTATGTAGTGGTTGTTGGGACCTATATACAAGAGCGTAAAATTACTATTTGGAGTAGCGAGTTACACTTAAAAGAATAAAATTGTTATTAATCTCTACTTAACAATTTACCAAAAATCTTGAAAGAAAAATGATGATGTGGATACATTAAATGAAAATAGTTTAAAATGAGATCTAAACTACTCGTAACTCATTGACTTACCCAAAAAAAATCATGATTTTAAGATTATACAAAAATAAATATGGAATATTCCTAAATAAAAAATGAAATAATATACCATACCCAAGAACAATGGCAAAAACGAAGGTGATTGCAGGAGTTAGATTAGAAGATGCAGTTCCAATCGACGAGCTTGTCATGTAAAGTCCTTGATAATAAAATACTTGATACAGTACCACTCTGTTCAACAGGAGTTAGATTAGTGCATTATCATGTATAGAAAAAAAAAAAAAAAAAACAAAAAACAAAAACAAAAACAAAGACAATTCTAAATGTAGTTTCTCCTCGTATACGGAGTATAGAAAAAAACAAAAAACCGGATACTTCATGCGACTTTCCTGACATTTGCCACTTTGCACACTTTGCACAAAATATCCAAATTTTTTATCCGAAAAATTTAAAGAGCCCATAAATCGTGTTTACGAGTTCAGAATGTGAAGATTTTGTTTTTTCAAATCAATCATCTTTTCGAAAACTACGATTTGAAAAAAAAAAGTTTGACGAGTTTGGAATTCGTGACCAAGAGATATGGTCAGTCTAAGTTTGTTCGATCAAAAAAACTTTGACATACAAAAACTCCTGGCCACAGGATCCAAATGCAAGAAACTTTTTTTTTTTTCAAATCGTAATTCTCGGAAAGATGATCGATTTGGAAAAAAAATTGTCATTTTCTAAACTCGTAAACACAAGTTATGCCCTCTTTAAAATTTTCGGATAAAAAATCTGGGTATTTCGTACAAAGTAGCAAATTTCAAGGGTACCACGTGAATTATGCTAAAAAAAGGGAAATATGTGGGAAAACACATATTCTCATTGTAGACAGATACTATCTGTCATAAGCTGAATACAAATAGTGCCCTTCTCACAATATGCAAGTGACACTATCAATGGGGTGCTTCATTTCTCCACAATTGCCCTCCCACTTGTTTTATTGTGAGATGGACATTATCCGTCTTCAACTTGTGACGGATGGTGTCCGTCACAAGCAAGATGCTTAAGTGGGAAAATATATGTATGCACCCAAATACAATAATTTTGGTACTAGACATGTTATAAACACAAATTCTTGTTTAAGACGGGTCAAATATGATCATGTATGCTGAATAGCATAAAAGCAAAATGCATAGAAAAAGGTAAAAGTTTTGTCCTATATACCCATATGTCAAGGTAAGTTATATAGTCTTGAGTTTAAAACGGATAGTGTCATCCTAACCCAGACTAGATGCGTTATAAAAGCGTTGAGCAGTCGATCGTACCCAATAAAGGCGGAGATGAAGATCAAAAGGAAGCTCTTGATTCCCATATTTGCTTCACTCCTACTTGATTGCCCCCTTCAAAAACATCATAGAGTTGCTTTGAGATGTTTATTGATGCACATATTTTTTTATACTAATATAATCTCATGATAATACTCTTTTACATTTTCTTTATTTTGTGTGGGAAAAAGAAATAAATCTAAACTATTGATTGGAACGGAGAGTATAAATATTATAAAGTTATTCAAACTATCCAAATAAGTATGATAATCAAAACGAAAACAATAAATGTACAAGATTCGTATCAAATTACTTGGTCTTACACCAAATAAGATAAGACAACTTTTTATGAGACTAAACGCTTATCGTATTAATGCTTATCGTAAATTATACTCATAGTTAATCATTTTTTCCCCTATCTTAGCTTTCTCATTCTCTTTTGTTCGGTTCCATTATGACATTTAATATGCTTCACCTCATCTTAATATGAGATTCGACAACCATTTTATGTTATTGGCCGAAATAGAGAAATAAAAACATTTAATAAGAAGAAATTAGTTGTGGGATCAATTCACAAACAAGTTTTAATATATTAAATAGGTTGGTCTTACACTAAAACACACTTATAAGTTATACCGTATCTCACAAAACAAATTACAAAACAAATTACAAGTATAGAAGAACCTTAATTACCCTACTTGTGTACGACATAATATTATAACCCTTTCGTCCCGATTAATAGTTATCAATTACTTTTGACACCAAGACCAAAGAAATATATCAGATTTATTTTGCACCACAAAAATCATCAATCTTCCACTTAGAATAAAACAGTCACAAGTAGAAATAGATAACCTATAATCGGAACGTAGAAAGTATGAACTAAGAAGAAATGCACCTTGTAAAGTAACAAAGTGAAAAAGTGAAAAGAGCTGCAATGGCCTGTCTATATACAGTAAAAACCAAAGGGTTCATTCCGGCCACTAGCGAAGCCCGGTTCAGTAACGCGTTGATGGCCGACACAAATTGTAACGTTATCATGGCGGCCGCCGGTGAATGATCTTCCCATGCTCCCATTTTCTAAAGCTTTTGATTTTGATATTGATTTTTTATTTGGAGCCGCCTAAACTTATAGTATTTCCGCAACTTGTCAAATTAAATAGTATTTGGCTATTTGCGTTTGTCGTGGTCTTGTTTTTGTTGAGTAGGCATGTGACTCCCGAGAATTTGTGTTCCGTATGCAGCAAGTTTTGTTAAGATAACTCATTGGTTAAATATTACTCCCCCCAATCCGCACTAAACTCCCCATTTACTTTTTGGAGGTCATACTTCGAAAAGTTTGACCGTTAATTTACTGAAAAATATAAATCTTTGAAAAATAAAACTTGCATATTTAGTTTCGTTATGAAAAAATCTTTCATAAAATTATATTTTTTCTGAATAATTTTTTACGTTTAATGGATGAAAATTACCGTCAAAGCTTTGTCTCGAAGACCACCCAAAAGCAAATGGGGAGTTTGGTGTGGATTGGAGTGAATACTACATGGTGGTAACAAAGAGAACTTTTTCGTATTTTCACAATATATCATATAATTTGATATATATTTGCTCCGTTTTAGGCTTACAACGAATAATGCTCATCTTAAATGAGAATTTGTATTCCGTATAAAAAGATTAATATTACAGGCTAACACCATTACTCTCTATTAAAAAACAAAAATATATATGAAAAAACTTGAAAACAACAACTACTACGACCATATATCAACTAACATTACATTTACATCAAATCACTAGTAGAAAATGTACCATTGGCATCTATTGAAAGGCATCGGTTTTTCTATAACCGATGCCATAAGTGACTATTAGCATCAATTGTCATTTAGAACCGATGCCAATTGTCATAGTACAAAAATTTTAGGCGAATTTGGCATCGG
>VHZZ01003592.1:76763-98344 GCA_009801015.1 Silene noctiflora
TAAGATAATAATAATAATAATTACAATAAATAATATTTCCCTAAAAGATTTAAGGAAGTTCTATTTCTCCCCAAACTCCCTATTTTATTCTACTAGATATACCCCATAATATGACCTATGGTATTCATAAATCAAGGAAGAGTTCCAAAGCTAATTTTTAGATTTTAAAGCCCTAATTGCCTCAGACAAGTAAGTTTACGAAACCGTCTTAAAATCTTTATTAATTTGTTTATTACCTTGCGCATACATCGTCTTATGCTAATTGTTTCTTCGACTATGCTAGACTCTATGCCGTAGTAATTGACCTAGGATAAACTACGAACTATCGTGACTAGACCAGACCATAGTAAGGCTGTCATTGACCGTCGTGAGGATGGTTATTAGGATGGTTTATTGGAGGTGTCGGGTTTAGGCCGTGTAAACAGAAGACGGGTTTGGACCCTATTTCGTGACCGTCTTGACCTGGGCTTGGTATGGGTTGGTTTTGGGTGTTGGTTTGACCTTGGTGGTGGCGCCCTTGGTGGCCACTGGTGACCGTGGTGGCCGGGATAAAGGGGAACAGTTTTAATGCGGGATTTCGGGTCGTAATTTAAGA
The DNA here is from genome assembly GCA_009801015.1 of Silene noctiflora. Taxonomy (NCBI): domain Eukaryota; kingdom Viridiplantae; phylum Streptophyta; class Magnoliopsida; order Caryophyllales; family Caryophyllaceae; genus Silene; species Silene noctiflora. The sequence continues at coordinate 77,359 of VHZZ01003592.1, forward strand.
CGAGTTGTTTGTAGTGTATGTTGGTTGTCGTGGCAAGAGGAAGGTGAGGCTGGATTCCTGGGTGGTAGTCGGTCATAGGGGTGGTGTTTTGGTGGTTAGTGGTGGTTGATGGTGGTCGTGTGGCTGTTGTGCGTGAAAACAGGGGAGCAAGGGTGTGTATGTGTAGGGTTGTCGGAGGAGGGAGATGGTGACCGGTGTGGTGGTGACGAGAGGAGGTTAACACTGCCCCTGGAACCACTGTGCGTCAGTGGTGGCAACGGTGGTGACCAGAGGTGGTGTGGGGGTTGAGTCATGGTGGTGAATTGACGTTTGTGGTGACGAGTTGGGAGAGAGCTGAGTGTTTGGCTCATGTGTGTGTGGGTTGTGTCGAGGGAGACGACGACAAGGTTGGTGGTGGTCTGGGCAGTCGTGGTGGAAGACCGGTGTGGCAAGGGTGGTTGCATAAGCATGGGCGGTGGTTGTCGGGGTGTTGAGCGGAAGCTTGGGTGGTGACGGTTGAAGTAGTAGTATTTGTTTTATTTRTTTAAGCTTTGTGTTGTTTTATAATTGTTTTAATTCAATACTTACGTAACGTTAAATATAATATATATTCGTATAATTAGTCGTTTGTCGGAGTTTACAATCATATTTAATTAATTAGTTTAATGTATCGATTTATAAGACAAGTGTAATTATTTAATGCTTATACGATATTTAATAAGTCTATAATTATATAATATGACGGGATGTATTTATATTCGTAAAGATTGTTATTAATCAATTTAATTGATGGGTTAATTATTTAATAAAGTTCATATGATAATAATAATATAATCATAATTAATGTAATTAATTGTTGTTGTTGTTAATTGAGTAGCTAGTGATTGCTATTTATTATTGTTTATTAAGGTGACGGGTGTTGTTGACGGATATCTATTATTGACCTTGCGCGGATTGCTATTTGGAATACTTTGCTAAAAGGTAGGATATACCTACTCAACTGTGATTTTAATGTGATTCTTGTTGATTGGTTTATTTATATGAATTGTTGGTTATATGGAGGGTTATTGTTTGAATGAGTATGAAAGGCATGAGATTTATCTTATTTATGATTGGCATGACTTGTGCAATTTGTATTATGGGATGGTTTACGATGTTGGATGAAAGTTATTGGCATGGATATATGCATTGTTAATTATTTATTGGCATGGCATGCATTTGAATTGAGTTGTAGTTGGAAATAGTGGCGGCGTTTAGGCCCATGGCTGGTCTGCAGGCTTGACCATGGTGTCCTCAGGCGTTGTCCTGGATCTCAACGACGGTTGAATTTAACCTCGGCCTAGGGAATGGCGGGGCGGGTGAATCGGGATGTGATCACGGGGTGTACTGAAGTTGTGTGATGTGTCGGATGCGGAGGTGCATCAGTTGCATGGTCTCATATTGTATGCATTTATTATTATTCCTGTTGTTTATGTATGTCCTACTCAACCTCGTCGTTGATAGTATATTCGTGAACAGTAATGCATCATTTTGGGGGCAGCTTTTTGACAGATCTTGAGTTAGCTGTCTCGGGAGCTCATGGGGATGCATGAGGATGTCTTGGCCTACCTAGTTGTTTAGCTCACTTAGCTGAGACTTTCACTTTTAGTTGTGTACTTTATTCTGTTGTAGAAAAGTTGTAATTTATATATCATCAGTTTTAGTTAGCCAAGTTGTAATAAGTTTTATACGTAAAGTTTTAATTTTATGGTATTTGGATTTCTATACTTTGTTATACACTACCTCGGGAAACCGAGATGGTAGGACTCCTATTTGGTTAGGACGCCTAGCTAAAGGCTCTTAGGCAAATAGGGGTGTTACACCTTAATTCCATGCAAGCATTCACATAACTCTTTTTTCTTCTTTCTTGAAAGGGTATGAGCTGCTGGTGGCAAATAAGTCCTATTTCCTGATTTCTGAGCTGTCAGCTCAGGCCTAATACCTATCTCTACCAAATCATCCCTAGATGCCTTGTTGTCTTTTGTCCTACCCATAACATTCAAGAGTGTATTGATTATATTATCACAGACGTTCTTCTCAATGTGCATAAAATCTAGACAATGTCTGACCGAGACGTCACGCCAGTACAGTAGTTTGGTAAAAAATATGGATTTTTTCTTATAACCTGGAGTAGAGAACTTAGAGCCCTTCTTCCCATACGTTATCTCAATATCTTTTTCTTTTTCATACACTTCATGCCCATTCAAAATCTTAGGAGATGCACGATGCTCGGGCCGCCCATTAAACGCCTTGTGAAACTTACGATAAGGATTATCACGGCGTAACGCCCTACGATTTCCCAGGTACACATACTTGCGGGAATGCTTCATGTATTCTGATACAATATCCTCTCCATACAATGGGAAAGCCTCTTTCCCATGTACAGTATGTCCAGAAAGATCGTCGTATGCCGGAAATTCAGTTATTGTACACAACAACATTGCTCTCGGATTGAAAATTTCCTTTCTATAAGCATCAAAGATTTGTATCCCTCTATCCCACAAAATTCTCGAATCATTTAGAAGTTGTTCCAAATAAACATCTATGTCATTCCCAGGTTGTCGAGGACCAGGAATCAACAAGGACAACATCAGATACATCCGTTTCATGCAAACCCATGGGGGTAAATTATACATGGCCAACACTACTGGCCAAGTACTGTGTTGGGTACTCATGTTTCCATGAGGATTCATTCCATCTATGGAAAGCGCTAGACGCAAGTTCCTTTCTTCATTGGCCAAATCAGGGTACTTAGCGTCAAACTCTTTCCATTGTTGACCATCCGCTGGGTGTCTTAACTTTCCATCTTTAATTCTTCTACTATTATGCCAAGTCAACATTCTTGCATTTTCTACATTCGAATAAATCCTTATCATTCTTGGTATTAGGGAAAAATACCACAACACCTTAGCTGGGATCCCTTCCTTAGTTTTATAACGCCACTCAAAGTATCGCAGACAATTTGTTAATTTCTCATATTTTTTTGCGGTACAATATGCAGTCATTGATACAAGCATGTATTTTCTCATATTTCAAGCCCAATTCTTTAATCATTTTATTAGCCTCATATGTCTGAAGGGGAAGAACATTATCGTCAGGAAGCATGTCACATAACAAAGCTAGAAGATCCGTAAAACTCTTATCACTCCTCCATTTGACCCTTTCAAATTATATAACATTACCACAATAGACAATTTTGTATACTTCTTACTACCAGTAGAAAAAGACATTTCGGATTGACTCAACTTCTCAATTAATTCATCAGCATTTATTTCCCCATCATCAGTAACTTCAAAAACATCGTCGGATCCATCGTCTTCCCCAAAGTTAACATCTAAGTAGTCTCCGGTATCTAAACCAACTTCAGATAAATAATGATTGTTTATTTCTACATCAGATTCTCCATCACCTCTATCTAAACCAACTTCAGGTGTATGATTATTTCCTTCTACATTGGATTCCCCAACCTCTGATTCTCCATGAAAAATTCAACGACCATAATCTCGACTCAAACTATTCTTTTCTAGGTGTATTTTCACGTCTTCGAGAGGCAAAAACTTAATATTACCACATCTACAACAAGGGCACAGAATTATTGAGGAACCTTTCAAATTTTGAGGAACGAAATTGTAAAATTTAGCTATTCCATCATCATAAACGGGATCACCTTTTTTAGCATCAATCATCCAAGTTCGAGCCATATTTATATAAAGTAATTTTAATGAAAAACAGAAGCTATGAAATGAGATCACCTTTTTTAAGCTATAAAGAAGAATGACGGTGACGACGACAAAAAGAACTTAGATGGAGTTGATGAATAAATGTAAAGCTGTAAAGTGGTCATTCTAATGAATAAATGTAAAGTGGTGATTCTAATTTATCAAATTGTAAATTTGATAAATACAACAATTCATCGAAACGGTTTCATAAACAATGTTGGTAATTGTTTATAATTGAAAACAGTTAATATAAAACCGTTGTTAATATTATAAACTTAACGACGGTTCTGTAAACCCGTTGACAATCAAACCCTAAACCCTAAACCCTAAACCCTAAACCCTAAACCTAAACCCTAAACTCTAAACCCTAAACCCGAAACCCGAAACCCGAAACCTAAACCCTAAACGAAATAAATCTTTATTATTGTTTCATAATCCGTGTGTTAATTATTGAATTGATTATGTTTAAGGAAAAGATAATTTAATGAAATAAAAATATAACTATCAGTTTCCTTATTTATTTATTGGACATAATTATAATAGTTTTCCTTTTAAAAAGATGTTTTATGGAGGAAAAATTTGTGAAAATGCTTATTCTTTTAGTAGATAGGGGATTAAGTAATGTTTGCACAAGAGTAAATAAAAAACAAAAACAACCAAAAATTCAATAGCCGAAGACATAATCAATTTTTAAGTGTTAATAGAGGAATATATAATATATATGTGAATTAGTGATTTGATGAAGTATTGCATATAGATGTTATATATATTAGGCTATTTATAGTATATGCTACAATGAATTAAAGTGATATCATCCATACGTTAACATTCAAATTGTCAATTAATGTGACGTTGAATAAAGTACTGCATGGCGTGCATTGTTACTATTCATGCAGGTACATGCATTGGTCAGACATCTAATAATCCATACGTTGATAAATAGGTATGCATGCATTGGTCAATAAATAGGCAAGCATTGGCAAAAATCATAAATAGTGGAAACACATTTACAACGGTTTTGGGATAACCGTTGTGTAATTTGGTAACGGTTTCCACAAAAACCGTTGTAAAATTATATATTGACAACGGTTTAATTCCGTTGTCATTTAATTTTGAATGATGCTTCATTTGACCAATGGATAGATACTAACGGTCAAACTACACAATTCTCCATGCATATATAAGCAACGGTTTCAGTAAAGCCGTGTTTATTTGTTGAATTTGGCAACGGTTTTTCCATAAGCGTTGTAACTTTTTATTTAGTTAATTAATAAGTAATATTTATACTATGCAACGGTTCATAATGAGCATGCATTGGTCCAATCATATTTAAATACTGAGCATTTAATTCATACCTTTCCAATAAACTCCTACTACTATATTTATTTATACCGTTTCCAATACAATTCCTATTTATACCGTTTCCAATACAACACCTATTTATACCGTTTCCAATACAACTCTTATTAAACTCCTATATAAATTAGAACCCTAACTAAACTTCTAATATACACAATAATCTAAAGTCTTCTTTTAATATATCAAATTATATATTCAAACCATATATTTATTATGTCATCTTATTCATCTGATGAAGGATCGGTCTTCGAATCTGATGAAGAATCGTGCGAACCTATTAAAGGTTCCGTACCCCCATCTAGATTTATGTATGTCAAACCTTTCATGTTCATCATTCACAATCTCCCATACACAAAGGACGGAGATGGTAAGAGAATACTCTCTTATAACCTTAACTAGTTAGTAGGGATTATTCGGGATGCCGGATTGAATTTGGTTCAAGCTATCCACCCGGCTCGTTCGCCTGATGGGTCGTTCAAGGGTTACGCCGTAATAGAGTTTGGCGGTGGTGAGGATCGGGAATGCTTTCGTCAAGATCGCAAACTGGAACGAGCTTTTTATAACAATGACGCTTCAAGGCCATGGTATGATAATGATGCAACGTTGTTGGGACCGTATTTATGGGTTGCTAATGAATATGACCGTGCACGAGTGTCGTTTTTGTACGTACTCGGCCGTAACTATGAGTTCGGGATAGTTCCGATGGACTGGGAAGACGACATGGTTGATTGGGTCAAGGTGAAAGAGATATTTTTAGTGATATTGTCAATGAATTCCGCACTATGTTTCCTAATTATTAGGAAGCACGATTTTATTTGATATATTTTTTCCAATCAAATTTCGTATTGCGTATGGTTTTATTTTCCTTCTTGCTTCATTTGTTTAATTTTTAAAAACGCTAAAGAATACTATTAACAAAAAAACATAAATAATTAATAAGCAGAGGGCACTTGAACAAAAAACAACTAATTTAATATATATATAATGCTAAAATTAAAAATGAAGACTTAATTAATTAGACTCCAATGACGATGGGTAATCTTGAACAAATTCGGCATAGATCATGTCGACGATCGACACTTCATTTTCTACCACAGGGGGCACTACCTCTGTTTCCCATGATAGAGGCACGGTGGTAAGACTGTGATGAGTCTTGTAATGATTCAACAGAAGATCATCAACGAACATGTGTAGCAACTCATAGATAAGGGTCATTTTGTTTAGCATCCGAAAAAAAGTTCGGTCTCCCAGCATCTTGTGCCCCAAATCTAGCCCCTAATTTTTTTGTCTGACGGAAAGTTTCATGAGAGTCAACTACTGTGTCAAACTCGATAAAAGCGAAGCCTTGAAAACCATGCCTGCTTGTTGACACATGATGGACTCTTTTAATCGTCGTATAATTGGCGTCATCAATAAGCATTCCCTTCATCCACGATAAATCCTTCATTACACCCTTTCTATTTACAAAACGAACGGGGATATTATGCATAATGCAAGTGAAAGGATGGACGTAACGAGAACGTGATTGTGGTTCAGTTAACCCGGCCATATATATGTTTTATAAATTAAGAGAGAGAATAATGAAAGAGGTTAAGAGTAATTGTTTGATAAATTCTGATAAACAACTGAAACATTAGGACGTATATATAGAGCAAATTGAATAGCATAACGGCTACATGCATGTACAACGGCTATATATACTGTTAATACATTTTTGCATGCATTGGTCAAATAATGTTGATTCGAAAAAAAAAATCAAATGGTAATAACGGTTTTAATAACACTGTTCTTCAAAAAAAATATAACAACGACTTACAGAACAACCGTTTTTCATAAATGTAACAACGGTTATGAAACACCGTTCTTKATTTAAAACCAGAAAAYGGTTATACCWAAACCGTTGTTAATAATCGATAACGGTTATACAAAACCGATGAGAAAAATAAATTACAACGGTTTTTCTGTAAACCGTTGCATAGATTTGAGAACGGATTTTTTCTAACCGTTGTAAACGAAAAGTTTATTACGATTAATTGGAAAATTGTTTCCTTATTAATGCGCGCTTGGGATTTACGCCAATATTTAGGCAACGGTTTCTATATTACGTTATTTTATGTAGTAACCCGTTGTTATGTGGTCGTTATTAATGTGCAGAATTGTTGTACTGAACGACCTGAGATTGTGCGTTTGTTGATGAACAATAATCCCTATTTAAAGGAAAAATAGTGAGAATCTAGAGGTGCTTGTGTGGCAGTTCCCACGCGAGCCTCCCCTCGGCAGATGTCATGGCGATGAGATGCGTCGCGTAGCTGGCAAGTTTTCCTCCCCAGAACCTTCGTCCAGGTCGGTCCAACCCCTTGGGTGCGTAGTCAGCCTTAATATGAGCATAGGCATTTGGATCTCAGGCTTGGGTCGGCTGGATTATGGAGCGATCTCGTGACTGGGTTTAGCTATGGGATTGGGTCGTCAGTTCGTGCCCTCATCGGATAGAAATTTAGTGTAACTTAACATGACCTTATTTTACCCGAAACATATAATACATCAAATTAAAATGACCCTCTTTAATTAACCAACTTGTTTAACAAATCCAAATATAAACCTCTATAAAATCAACTGACCCAAACCTAACTTAGATATGCAATTCAACCCTTCTAATTAGTAGCGGAGTCATGATGTATAGTTAGGGATCGAAAAATCCCATCAAGGGCACGGTAATGACAATATCGCATAATATAAAATCAAAATTTTTTAACTAAAACATTTGAATTTTCTTTAGCCAGCGGAGACGAACACTCCTGCTAGCCCCCCAAATTAGCTAGTGCCAGGTGAGTAACGGTCCAAAATTGAACAAGGATTGAAGACCGAAAAAGATATTTAGACCTATAAAATTCGGTCTTGCATCGAACCAACCCCGTATTTTCGATGCAGAATTTTTCATCTTTACGTATATGATAATTAAAATTTAATTTTATTAAATCAAGTAAACTACTTGACTAAGGTATATTTAGCATAAATGACCAACATTTAATTTATAATATTGTTTTGAAAATGAAATTAGTCACAAAACATCTATGTTTTGGTCCATTTGATCCAGATCGAAATTAAATGGTGTTGGATCGAACCGGACCAAAACTTCTAAAACTATGGATGGAGAACCAAATTTAAATAAATCCCGTTCAAATTCAATTCAGACCAAATAATTTGGTCTACCTTTTTCGATCAGACTTAAACTTGCTCGGCCCTAGCTAGTGCTTCTAATGGTACCTTCAATGAGACTCACCTAGGCAAAAGAGTGTAACCGATTGTAATGTCATATGTCAATTATGAAAAGCGGTGAGTAATTAGAGGATGGACTAGTGTGTTCTAATGATTATATTCTGTCCAAACTTTATCTTTTTTTAGGCACGTTGTCCGTTTCTTTTTATTCATTCTTAATATCTTAATACTTAACTCTTATTTTATTTGCTTGATAAACTCTGACGTGGAGTAAGTATTTGGAAAAATATTTCACAAAAAAATTATTGTAAGACTCGTATAAATCTCACGCAAATGTGCGGTTTTTAGATAGGAATATTAAAGAAAACAACAAGTATACAACTGATATTAACTCAATTTGAAAATTAATTATAAAAATTATTATTATTATTATTAATGTTTTGTATTAATCGGTGTAAAAACGAAAGTTCAGGATAATCAAGTTGTATATATAATACAATGAAAGCCCAATTACATATATGATATGATAAAAGCCCAATTACAGATATGATATAATGAAAGCCCAGTTCCAGCCAAATTCATTTAGGCGGGAAAATTTTGGAGATTTTTCTTTTAGTATAAAGAAGATTCTTTTAAAATTTAATTTAAAGAGAAAATGGTATCACACTAAGTAATAAAATAAGTGCGAAGCATGATGTAAAATAAAACTCAATTTAAGTATGATGATAATATCTATGGGATTATAAAATCATTTTAGGCGCAATTAACAATAAAAGTTAAGTTAAAAAACATACTCTCTCCGTCCCGATTATTTATTTGCCTATTTCATTTTGATGTGTTTCACTCAATTATTTGCGTTTCTATTTTATTAAAATGTCTTTGATGGCAGTCTGAATCACCCGTCCCATAAATTTGTTCCACTCCATGTCCCATCCACCAAAAGTTGTCACATGACAAAAAATAAAACAAAAATTAAAAGGTCACGTACATCTCTTCACTCACCAAACTACCAGAATTGGTGGTTCACACCAACAACCAGAAACAATTCGCACCAACTCACCACCATGGTCGAGCGCTATGTTTCCTCTACCACGCACAAATCAGCAACGACGACGACGTCGATTCCAAATCTGACAACATGCTGCTCCTTTTTCTTCGTGCTCCACCTCAACACCCACCACTAAGAGCTACTCCTCCATTCATGGTGGTTCGACCACCACAGTTGCGGCACCGCTACTCGCTAACATTCGCAACGGCTCCGTCGAAATCGAGTTTCGACCAAGCACCACAACTGATGCTCTTCTGACTCTAACCCGATAATAGCACCATCGCCCAGATGCACCTCCGTTCAACCGCCAGGACTCGGCAGCAACACCTTTGTGCTCTGCCAGGACAAATACAAACTCGCTCTTCCGTTCGCACCACCTTTGTGCTCCTCCGTCACCGAACAACCACCATTTTAATTATCAATTATGAACTCGGCGCTGAAACTTGAGACTAATTCGCACCCATCTCAGGGAGCCGCCCTCGAGATCAATTCCGGCGGTCTGGTATGCTGGTTGAGATCTAGGCTTGGTCAAAGGTGCGGGTCGACCCGGCTAACAGGTACCCGGCCCGTCAGTGGACCCGCCTTACACCCCGACCCGTTAGACCCGGACATGGACCCGGCCCGACCCGTCTATACCACATGACCGGGTCCGGGTCATAATTTTTGAACTCGGCCCGTTAGGTGACCCGTCTCATTAACCCGCCCCCAGATCCGTGGGTGTGACCCGCCCGTGACCCGTTGGTGTGACCTGCCAGAACCGGACCTATTAAAATTGTCACACAACTCTTTTAAATTCTATCTACCATTTTTTCTTATTCATTATTAGAAAAAATGGCAAACCGAGAAACAATCATTTGGAGGTACTTCCACAAAATCTCGGTTCCAAATACGGATAATGAATTCAAGTGTATTTGCAAGGTTTGTGAAACTAATAACATTACTAGAGACTACAAATGGAGCATCGATGGAGGCTACGGCGTTATGTATCGTCATTTAAAGATAGCCCGACCCGTCTATATACCACATGACCCGAACATGGACCCTGCCCGTCAGACCCGCTGAGACCCACCCTTCAACCCGTCTATTTACCCTTTCGGGTCGGTTCCGGGTTAGCCATCACATGGCCCGGCCCGAACCGTTACGACCCGCCACTCTACACCGGGTCGTGTCCGGTTCACTCCCCAATCAACCCGACCCGTCATTGACCCGCACCGGACCGGACGACCCGCACTAATGACCAGGCCTATTGAGATCTGGAAATATTTTTATGTGAGAGAGGGGGAAAAGATGGAGTGATACAGGGTAGATGGGTGAAGAGATGAACATGACTTTTTATTTTTTGTTTTATTTTTTGCCAGATATCAGCTTTTGGTGGATGGGACAGGGGGTGGGACAAATTTATGGGACAGGTGATTCAGACTTCTTTGATGGACAATTGGATCCTTCACACTCAATTTTGTCCAATTGTCATCTTATAATTGCCCCCTCCCCTTTCCTTTGTTTTTGTACTAAAACCAAAAAGCAAACAAATAAATGACCGGGACGGGGAGTATAAAGAATATACTATAAATTAATCACTCAATAATTTAAGTAAATACGGACTAAAGACTAGATTGGACTACACAACTTGGTCGTGACCAGATCGGACCATAATTATTTGGTCCAGCCACGGTCCAACAATTTATGTTAATTCGGTCTTTGATCCAGTTCTGGACCGTGCACCAAACTCCTTCCTAAAATATATTTTGTACCTAATATAAAAAAAAAAAAACATATTTTTCTACACAGTTCAAAATTTGAGTAATTAATTGGTATTTATAGTTTATACAATTTATCTTTACTATTATTTTGAAATTAAAAAATTGTGATACCTCGTAAATTATTGTTTATTCAACCCATTTGAATAAGAAAATTAAATTTGATTCATTTTACCATATCTGGAACTCCACTTATATATTCCTTCTGGTTAAGACCGGACCAATGTAATAATGGTCCGGTTCGGTCCACTAATTTTCCTAGTTTGGTTCAGTCTAATCAAGAACCGGACTAATGAACAGCCTTTAGGTTCGGTTGGGTGATGAATTGTGGTAACTGGTAAAGTTTTTATGCTATGAAAGTGTCGCAGTAAAACAAATTTGTTGTCTTCTGAGGATCAAATATATGAACTTTTTTCCCACAATTTTCATGACATCATCTTCCACTTATACTTCCTATCTAAGTATCTAAGATTTTCATGAATTTTACTTTATTGACGTTAGCTTTGACAAAGTTTGTTACTTTGATGGGCAAGCTAACCAAGCTTTAAAAGTTTTCCTTGTTAACTTGAGTTAAAAGTCTTGCAAGATTAAGTGACATATATTGACAAAAAGAATTTTACATAGTTCAAATATTCCTATTGAATATACAAAAGTAGTAAAGTGCCCTAATTTACGAAGATCCTTTAGTGATTAACAAACATGTCGTATCGTATTTACCGTAAAGTTTGACAAGAGTATATTTATTTGTATCGGTGTTCTAGTAAATGTTAACACTTTATCAACTTGACTTTTGACCCGAGTCGGATGATAAACTGCTTTAAATATTAAACCTACTTTAAAAATAAGTTTACGATCGCAAAAGTAAGAAAGGTTTGACACCAATTTGCCATAAACTCAAGTAATTTTGAAATTTTTTAATATAATTTTTTTTTTTTTATGTTTTGCCGTATTTATAAATGATTTTAGCAAACTCACATTTCCTTTTATCTATAACGCAACAATCTATCTCAACAAGTATTGTATAATAGTTTATTTATAAGTTAATTAAATAATTTATTTATTGATTGTATAAATGAGCTTGTCATAAATTAATAAAGAGTTGTTTTACTATAAAACGATTTTATTCTATAATTTGTTTAACAATTTGTTAAAATGGGAGGATTGATAGGTCAGAATTATCTCTAAAATAGTTGGTTACTTAAAACCATTTAATTTAAGTTTTTTCATAAGCTCCTTTTATTTCCAGCTCTATTATAATCGAGTGTGAGTGATGTTTTAAATTAGGACAGTTTTAAACAAAAATTAGTATCTCTAAAATTGATGAGGAAAACTCGGCAATCTAATATACCTCAGATATATTAAATAAATGTATAGAATGAAACTGAAGAGATGGAGACAATCTAGGGAAAAGAGAGATTGAAGAAGAAGCTATAAGATGGAGTATTAGTACCTTGAACAATATTGAATTGCATGCAATGTCAAATGTTCACACCACACAAAAACAGAAAAACTTGTAAACAGTCAAATAAAATGATGATACCAAACTCAGCGTTCAAAAACAACCAAACAAATTAAATAAAAGAGCAGGAGGCCAACTCACTGCTCCCAAACTCCTCTCTCCCTTTAATCACTTTTTAGTCGTTAGCTTTCGAACCAAGCCAACCCAATTTTGTCACTCTCAATCATCACATGGACTATCCTCATTTTCAGTCTCCATCACCTAAAATTTAAACTAAAAACGACACAAGGAATTGAGAAATAATATAGAAAATAATACTCCTTTTTCTGTTTCTTTTTTATCCATTTTATTAGAATACTTCTCACGTATATTAGAGAAATGAGAAGAAAGCAAAAAAGTAAATCGTTTGACATAAGTATTACGTAAAATCAAATGATTATTATCGTAAAAATTCCCACTAAAATGACTTCCACCAATCGCCACTTTTCATAATGAAGGCATTACGGTCTTTCGTTATATAATTTTACAGTGTGATATTATAAAATCGTTTTACAAGATTTACTCAATTTTTAAGGACCATATGCTAGACATCTTTTGTTTTAAATGTGAATAAAGCACTTCATTTTAATTAAAAGTGTTGGATTTGTGCTTTGAATAATTTGTTAGTCGTCGTTTCGAACGACTTTAACGGGGATCTCGCTATATGGGCTAGCGTTCTGTTTTGGGCCTTATTAGGTCATTAGGAAAGAGTACTATATAAACTCTCTAAATCTCACCCTGACAGTCATGCATATCATAACTTCTGAATCCGAATTTGAAATCTATAATACTCTTCATAATATCAATAAAACTCTCCTCCATTTATGCCTTGTGGACGTAGCTAACACACCATTAGTGAATCACGTAAATCAGTGTGTTGTTTTCTTTATCGTTCTTTTATTATTTCGAGTCAGGTATGGATTGTGTTAATATCAATTCAAGTGAGATTCAGGTCATATTTTTCTACACCCTCGTGGATATTTGCTTTCGCTCTGGGATCTCTGCTGGTAAGGAGCGGATATTGGTTTGATCGATGAGCATGACAGGTCCCTACGTCCTGCGAATTTGTTGCTTTATTCGTGGGACAGAGGGCGTGATATGTGTATGGATCTGACTGGGTCTTCCCCCTTGACTCAGTCCGGGATGATTGATTTCGTGCCTGACCGGGTGGTGGTTGATGCAGCTAGGCGGAAACGTGCCAAGTATCTGGGCTTGTGTTCGGCGATTGGCTATGGTTTCGTACCTTTTCTTTATCGTCATTGGGGGAGTTGGAGGCGGATGTTATTGCTTTGTTCAAGCGGATTCAGAAATATTCTGTGTCCCAAGATGCCGGGGCACGTGCAGCTGCTTTTATTTTTACTCGACTTAGATTTGCTATAACTAAGGGGGCGGGGGCTTAGATAGTATCTCGGCTGCCCACCAATTTCTTGTAAACTTTTGTTTTGATCATTCTATACAAGTTGCGTTTTTTTAAACAAATAAAATAATAAAATAATAATAATAATAATAATAATAATAATAATAAATCTGCATATAACCTGAACCCAAAACAACCCGAACAAAATTCTTACAAACCTCCAAATGACCGGCTCTAAACTCTTCTTAATGACCCGTTTATGAGGTCTACTAATCATTATCATTATTAAAAAAAAACACACAAAAATAAAGGGTAATAAATAAAGTTCGATAATGATATAGAATAGAGAAATGAGTGTTGGACCAGTCCCCGTTGTTGAGCTTCACTTCCTCACTTGTTTCTCTCTCACTTCTCTCTTTCTTTCCTAAATTATATCTTACCAACTCTGAAATAGAGGAAGCTTAATAATAAGCAGCAGCAGCAGTAGGCAGACTCCTCACTCCTCCTCTGTTTTAATGTATTCCACCCACCATTTCTCTCTCTCTTTTTTTTTTCTAACATTATTATTATTATTGTGGACCGTTGAACTCCAATAATATCATATCATATCATATCATATCCTCCCATTATATACATTTTCCTCTCTTTTTATTATTTTTACTATTATTTTCACTCTTCACACCCTTCTCCCCTTCACTCACTCTCAGATCTGTTACTACATTTAATCATTCACTTCTCATTTTCATTTGCTACACAAAAACATGAGCAAAGAAGAGTTCTTGAAGATTCAGGTAATTATTCTCATTTACGACCGTTGTAACTTGTAACTTGTAACTTGTAACTTGTAACGTAGACTTCATAACATAAATTATAGCGAGTCCTTTATACAACGGTCTCATTTGAGTTTTCGTGTTTTAAGTATCATTGTTTTATTTGTTTTGGCATGCAGACTTGTGTACTCAAAGTGAATATACATTGTGATGGATGCAAACACAAAGTCAAGAAAATCCTACAGAAAATCGATGGTATCTTCCTTTTTTTTCTTCTTTTGAATATTTCTCTTACTTTTTTTTTTTTCCTTCTTGAATAAATAGACTGAATCTTTATTCTTTCCTTGTTATTCAATTCACCAATTCACCACTTAACCAAAATTAATTTACACTCTTCTTAGCTACTTGATAAAACTTAATCAAATTAATATGGTTTTGCCCATTTTCATGAATTTATTTACTAAAACATTACCCGAGTGTCAAAGTGTTTCCCCGCAAATAACAGGATATAAGGGGAGGTTTATGTTATTAAGTTTAAAATGAGCCGTAATGAAAATTGCGTCGGTGTCCGATAAATTACGGTTTGACACTGATTTAAATGGACAAAATAACGTTAATAATTGTTGAAAGTGATTTTGATTTGATTTATATTAAAATGAAACAGGAGTATATAAATTAAGCATAGACGCAGAAGCAGGAAAAGTAACGGTTTCAGGAAACGTAGATGCAACAACACTCATCAAGAAACTCAATAAAGCTGGTAAACATGCCGAACTTTGGGGCTCCCAAAAACCCAACAACAACCCCAATAATAATAACAATAATAATCAGCTTAAAGGCGGCGATGCCGGTAAAGCCAACAACAATAATAATAACAAAGGCCAGCCCCAAAACCCAACAAAAGGCGGGGGTGGGGGTGGGGGTGGTGGCGGACAGCAGAATATGCCGAAAGGCGGTGGCGGTGGGGGTGGAGGTGGTCCCCAGCAGAATATTCCGAAAGGCGGGGGTGGTGGGGGTGGAGGTGGGCCTCAACAGCCGACACCACAACAGCTGCAACAAATGTTACAGTTGCAGCAACAAATGAAGGGGGCTGGACTTGGTGGGGATCTGAAAATGGGGCCGCCACAGTTTCAAGGTATGAAAATGCCGCCGCCTCAGCAGCAGCAGCAGCAGGGGAAGGCGGTCAAGTTTAGTTTACCGCCGCAAGGGGGCGAGGATGATGACGAGTTTGATGATGAGTATGATGATGATGACGAGTTTGATGATGAGGATGATGATGATTATGATGATGATGAGTTTGAGGATTTACCGCCTTTAAATAAGATGAAACCCGGTAATGGCGGTGGTCTTGGTGTTGGTGGTGGTGGAATGGGGCCTGGTGGTCATAATATGATGATGATGGGTGGTGGTCCGGGTGGTCCGGCAGGGTTGAATCCTCAAATTATGAACGCAATTGCTCAGGCTAAAGCGGCCGCTGCTGCTGCCAATGGCGGCGGCGGCGGTGGTGGTGGAGGGAATAATGGTAAGAAAGGCGGCGGTGGAGGGAATGGGAATATTCCAGTGATGGTGAATGATGGTAAAAATGGGAATAATGGAGGTAAAAAGGGGGGAAATGGTGGAGGTGGTAACAATCAAAATCAAGGTGGTGGTAAAAATGGAGGGAAACAAAGTGGGCCCATTCCAATGGATGGTAAAAATGGCAAGAATGGTGGTAATAATGGGCAAAATCATGGAGGAGGAGGTGGCGGCGGTGGAAACGGAAATAATGTCGGAAACATGATGATGAATGGTGGTGGTAAAAAAGGAGGTGGTGGTGGGATGAATGATGGTGGTCTACCTAATCATCATAGCATGGGAGGAGGTGGAGGTGGAGGTGGAGGTGGAGGTGGAGGGTTTAATCATCCTGGCATGGGTGGGGCCGGCATGCCTCCTCATGCACATGGTGGTGTCCCAAACTTGGGCCATCCTAGCATGATGCCCATGCCTCCCATGGCTCAAGTATCCAATATGCAAATGGGTCCAATGGGCTCTATTCCGGCTGTCCAAGGACTACCAGCCGGTGCCCACTTTCACGGTGGTCCGCCACAAGAAATGATGGCGGCCCCGGGAAACCCATACCAACAACAATATTTAGCTCAAATGATGATGAACCAACAACGGGCTAATGGGAATGAGCGATTTCAACCCATGATGTACGCTCGACCACCACCAGCAATGCATTACATGCCGCCTTACCCGCCTCCTGCCGATCCTTACACACACTACTTCAGCGACGAAAACACCTCCTCAAGTTGCAATGTAATGTGATAATGTGTCTGAATTAAGCTCCTTGTTTGATTATATGGTGGGTAGAATACTAGAATCTGTACTAGTTCAGCTCACAGGCAGTCTACAACTCTACATAGTTCATTTTTTTTTTAAATGTCGCTTTCGTTTTTTCGGTTTTTTATTAGCCTTAAGTTGAATTAAGAATTTCAATTACAATAGATAAAGGTAAGTTATATAAATTATATAGATTCAAAAATATGAGAGAAAAACAATGAAGTTTGTTAGTGGAGAATGAGGATGAATGGCACTGGTTGTTTGTGTGCATGATGAATGTTTGGAGAAATCCCAAATAAAGAACTGAAAAAATGGGTTTGGAAACAACTTGACGTCTATGTCAATCTCCTCTTTTTACTCCTCTAACTCTTGCGACTTGTGTGATACATTTGTTTATCTTTGACTCCTTTTACTTCAACTAATCATTACTTACCTCGTAATGTTTTGTTTTTAACGGTCACAAGCTTGTAACTTTTTATGACCTGTTTGTCACTTACCTTCCCACTTACTCTCTCACTTATTCTGTATGAGAGGCCACAAACTTGTGATTGAATAGCTGCTACAAATCATAATTTGTGTATTTGCCTTTCTATTTTTATTTTGCGAGAATTATTTTAGTAAAATGTAAATAACTACACCGTTTCTCTCAATTATTTATTTATCATTAATTAAAATACTTCTCACAAATATGATTAGGACGAAGGGAGTACTTTAAATAGGAGGGAGCCCGAGTATAATGCAATAGTATTCCACAAAGTGTAATTTACCGTTTGTACTACATACACCGTAAGAATTTGCTAATCTTATCGAAATATTACTAATTGTAGTTTTTTGCTATTTAGGGAAAAAATTACTTTCTCCAAGTCGTTTAATTCCTATCATTTGATTAAAATAATTGGAGGAAGTACTATAATAAAAATGATAAAAGCCAAAATAATTGGAGGAAGTATTATAATACTCCATAAAGGGTAAAATTCACACAAAAACATGCGTTTTGAAACTTATTACACTATCCTACTTAATTCTTACTCGGATATAGTATCATTGCACACAAAAAAAAAGCTCCCAGATTCGAATTCATCTCTCTTCTATTATAATGCAACTAAGTGCGCGCTTAATTAAAAAAAACCCAGAAAAAACTCGTATATAACTCATGAAAGAAGAAACTATTTCTGAATCGAATTGAAGAAAAGTTATTTTTTACTTTTTGATATTTGTTAGATCGCACATAGGCCTGGGCCATGTCCATCGAGGTGAGAGAGGGGTCGACTTTACAAGTCCAAGGAGGTTACATCCCAAAACCAATTAATAATGAGAGGAGTAGCTCCTTGGTTTTGAAGTAGTAGAATACTCTTTTTCTCTTCCTTCATGTGGAACAACCTTACGTGTGCATATTCAGAGTTGACTATTTCTTCACACCGATATGCAAGACCAACATGTGATTTTTCACCGTATTTAAAAGAATATCTCTAAGATTTTTTAAAATATCATATTGCTAATTCTTATCCTTTATGCACCAATCCATGGTTTCTAATTTGAGTTGCCTTATTATAGACAATCTATGAAAGATCTATTATGTTGATAATGAAAGAAACATGACAATTCAATATATAATGTCGTTATAGTAGTATTCAAAATGATGGAGGATTAATAATGTGAAAGGTGTAGGACTGTAGGGTAGTCATAGTCCCATGAGTTTCGCAAAAGTGGATTAATGGCCCCATCATCTCCCACTAACCTTACTACTCTACTATTTAACTAAAGTGTGTTTGTTAGGTAATCAAATTCAATCAATTCTTTAAAGTTAGTTTCATGTCTAGCCGTATACTATTTCCCGCTAATAATTTAACTATGCTTATATCATGTTTGGCCGATTTGAGAATAAGAAATAGCTCAAGTAGTAAAACCTATTTTACTCCGATTATTAGATTGAGAATTCAATTCTCAGCTACAACATAAATGCGTTCAATTGAACAAAAAAAATGATATTTGGCCGATTTGGTGCGAAATCCACCCCCATATTGTCCGTCCTTATAGGTTATTTAACACAAAATCAAATGATCTTTGGCCGATCTTTTGAGCTCGTGGATCTATTTTTGTCCATTATTTTAAATTGACTGGTTTGAAGAGAAGATAGGTTAATAACACTATAAAAAGAATTTGTGTAATTGTGTAATTAATTGTATGCTTTGTTTTTTGGGTAACGAGTTACAAGGACAAATGGACAGTATCACAATTTAGGGGGTTTGACGGATTCGAACATGTGACAAATAGCTGAGTCAATGGCTAAGATCTTCAGATTTTTTTTAAATGTAATTTTGAGGGGAAAAATTGAAACAAAACGTATTGCTTAGGACACCATCCGTCACAAGTAGAAGACGGATAGTCCCCTATCACAATAAGGCAAGTGAGAGAGAAGTGAAGCACCCCATGGATAATGCCATTTGCATATTGTGAGATGAGCACTATTAATCTTCAGTTTGTGACTGATAGTACCCGTCTTCAATGAGATTTGTAAAATTGAAAACTCCATACATAAGAAATAGCGAAGTCAATGACAATTAGAGGTGGTCAGTATTTGGGTCGGACCGGGTTTGGCTAGACGGACCCAAAACCGGCCCGATGTAGGAGGCGAAAAACACGGGTCAGGTCGGACTTGGTGGAGGTGACTAGGAACTAGCCCGATCCGAATTGAAGAGCGAGTTAGAGAGGGGCGGTTCAGTATAATTTCCAAATAATATCAAATTAGGGTGGGGTCTGGGCGGCTCGAGGGCGGACCGGGTTATATTTCATGGAACCATGCCCGACCCTAAATTTCGACGAGTCAGTCTGGTTTAATATGGGGTTGTGGGGCGGGCTCAGGTGGGCCAAGTCGGCCCTAAAATTTATCAGGACTAATGGCAATAAGACGTGGCTTAAATGCTGACTTTTGGAATTATTATTAATGAAAATTAGTGAGATTATTTCATGCTAAGAATAATTTTAGATATTTCCAAACCCAACGGTGGTCATAAAAACTCCTACGATAATTTAGGTAATGATAAATTTACTATCGTTTTTATTAATCTCACTTAAATTGTGAGAGTGAATATTAAGGCACCCATACAGAAGGGTATTGACGTTATCATCGTCTTTTCATTTGTCTTCTTATGAAAACTGGTCCCTTAATTAATATCTTCAATTTAGTGAATATGAAATTTTATTTATTAAAGTCATTTATTTATCAATTTTATTTTGAATATCTCACTACATTCGTTTATCTTTCTTTTTAAACACATATTTTCCTAGGTAAATAGACACATTTTATACAATCACGCCAAAACCTTATTGGTTAGCATAGCTAAATAAATAATGCTCTTCCGTTAGTTCATCTTAAAATGACCGTATCCGTTTTAAGACGAAAACAAATTAAATATGCACTAGTTCCATATAAAAGAGAAATTCTTTGTCAAGGATGAACATCCTTCTTTTATATCAAACTCCATATTCGACCGTTTTAAATTTAAGACGTATATTGTGATGTTAATTAAAAAATTAGTTGTTAAGGTAGGACTAATCGGTTACCAAGGGAATTTTGTGAAATTCAAAGCACAAAGTTCAAAGCTCGATCACAAGGAATATGAGGAAGGGAAGCAGGCAGGCAGGCAGGCAGGACTCAGGAGTAGAATCACATGCGCTTGCCTAAACGTAATCGATGATGTTCCCAATTCCAATCCTTAATTTAATTATTTTAAATTCATTTGTACTTTTATTTTTTAATTTAATATATACTTAGCGTGCCACTAAATTAAAATTAGTTGTTACCTCAAACTAGGATATTCCTCCATGGGCAATTCTTATTTGTGACGGAAGGTATCCGTCACTTTGAGAAGACGGGTACCAAATTGTGAGACAAAAGACCCATGAGAGGAGAGAGGAAAGC
>VHZZ01003593.1:75080-87237 GCA_009801015.1 Silene noctiflora
ACCTTGCCCTCCAGGACTCGTACAGTCACTCCTCTTGTGGCCAGTACCGCCACAGTTGAAGCAAACCATAGCAGAACCACCACTGAAGCTTCTGCGACCCCGACTCCCAAACGACGAACCGCCTCCACACCCAAAGCCCCCAGAGGAAGCCCTCCCCTGGTTGAAGTTTCCCTTATTAAACCCTGAAGTGCCATTCCCCTCGCTCTCAGCCCTTCTCTTTTCCCCACATATCTCCTATCATCCTCCATAGGCAACTTCAAAGAGCTAATGAACTCTAATACTAGGGAAGGGTAGGTTAATTTATGCATGTCGAACAAAGTAGATAATCCCATAGACTTGAAGAAGGAATTGGTTTGGTCTAGTATTCCCAATTTGGTCAAGGTGTCTTTGCAAATAAATTTGGTAGCTATAATATTTTTCTTGCTAAGGGATTGAAAAGCATTTCTATGAGCAATGCCAATGAATTTTACCTCCGGAAAATCAATGAGTTGCTCAATCTCCGGTGTAGTAGAAGTTGTTGCTTCCTCTATTGCTCCATTGCTCCCCCTTTCATGAACTACCAATGCCTTGGATGCTAGAACCTTTTGCCTTTTGCCTTTTGGACAAATTTTGAGACTTTGAAGTGTTTGTGTTGCCTTTTATTCTTGCCATTTGAAATGCTCCTTTTAGTATGTATCAACAAGTCTTAAATTTGCCTTAAAGCTCACCCTTTCTCCCAATTTCAATTCCAAGAACAATCAATTTGGGGATTTTTTCAAATTTCTTCAAACCCTAGAAATTTTTGGTTGAATTTGGTTATTTTTGATGATTAGAAGAGTGAAATGTTGATAAAGGAGTTGTTAGATTTGGCTAAACACAATATTGTGATGAAGTTTGATTAATTTGAGTGAGTATTTGATGAGTTTGAAGTTGGGGTTTTGGTAAAAATTGTGTTTGAGTTAATTTTGTGTTTGTAAGAATGAATAAGGAAGGAAGGAAATGGGTATAAAGTAAAGCAAAGAATGGGGAAAAACAGGGGGACTCGTGCGAGTTCCTTAGGACTCGTGTGAGTCTTGGGATAATACTGATTCTACTTACATGGAACTCGCCCGAGTTCTGGGGCAGTGCTGATTTCTCTTAGGGAGACTCACACGAGTTCTGCAGAAATCACACGAGCTCACCCACAACTCGCACGAGTTGACTGGAAGTGGACTTTTCTCTTGCTCTCATTGCTCCAACTCCCACGACTTAAGGCCAACTCGTGGGATTCGTCTTCAGCACCCTTGATGCTTCCTTTCTCGAATTCCCTAACATTGGAGTGTGATCCTTAGGCTTGTTTAGCCTAGGCATATGCTTCCCCATACTTTAATCCCTCACTTGCTCTCACGTTCAAAAATATTGTTAACAAAGCAAACAAATGCAATGCAAAAATTTGAAAGAATTGAATTGAATTTAAATGCAAGTTAGAGAGTTAGTATATGTACAAATGGTGGTTTAAAGGAGGACTCCAACAAACTATCCTCCATTAAAGCTTTCAAGGGGGCATGTTGAGGATGTTGTTGATGTTGCTCAACACCATATACAAGTAACCGAAAGTTTGCTCACATTCAAGATAGAAGTCATGTGTTGACCTCTTCATGTCATATCTTTCGTTATCATAGCTCCCATTGCCAAAGTCATAGTGACAAGGGGATACACGGTCTTGGCTTGAGAATAAAGCACTTCCGACATAGGGGTTGACTAACCCTTCAAATTCATCATCCCATAAGCCATTTACTTCAATTACTTCTTACCCTAATTTGAAAAGACCATGGGTAGGCATAATCCCTTCTCCATCCTTTTGGCCTTCAAGGCCTTCATTGGTGCTTGTCTTTGGAAATGAGCTTTCCAAGCTCTCAATGGGGTGTTGTTTGTAAAGACTCATAGCTCTCCGAATAGAGCTAATTCAATATCATCGACCTCCTTCTTCTAATTGGGCAAGGTTTCTCTATCTTTTCCACTAGAATTTTCATCCTTGTTGGCCTTTGAAGTGAAGGGCTCTGGCTTCTTCTTTTCTCCTTTCTGATCGTAATGGTCAACCATGAAGCATGGCTCATTTAAGTTTGGTGCCTTTATTGTCTTTTCGAGATTGAAAGTTATTATCTCATCACCTACTTCAAGGGTAAGCATACCGTTCTTGACATCAATTACCGTTCCGGCGGTGTAAAGGAAAGGTCTCCCCAAGATTATGGGTATATTAGAGTCTTCCTCCATATCCACTATGACTAAATCTACCGGTATAAAGAATTTGCCAATTCTTACCGGCACATATTCCCATACTCCTAGTGGCTTCTTTATGGTACGGTCTGCCATTTGCAATGTCATAGTAGTACACTTCAATTCCCCGACATCAAGCTTTTCACGTACCGAATATCGCATGACACTAACACTACTAGCACCTAGATCACATAGTGCTTTGTCAATGGTGGGGTCTCCAATGGTACATGGGATAGAAAAGCTTCCCGAATATTTAAGCTTAGGTAGTGAATTTACTTGAATGATGACACTACTAGTGTTGGTAAAGGCAATAGTCTCCAACCTCTTAATGGACCTCTTCTTGGTAAGAATATTCTTCATGTATTTTGCATAGGCCGCGACATGAGTGATAAGTTCCGTGAATGGGATCGAAATTTCAAAGTTCTCCACAATTTCCATGAACTTCTTAAGTTGCTCATCAACTTTGGGTTTAGCTTGATGACTTGGAAAGGGTAGGCTCCCTTTCAACTTCTTTACCCTTTTCTTCGTTTCGCCTTTTCAATGATTCATTTGTAGTAAGCTCTACTACTTTGGTGTTTCCTTTTGATGAGTCCGGCTCAATCCTTACTTTCAAACCTTCATTTTGCATCCCTTCCCTTGACTTAGCATTTCTCTCAACAATATCCCCTTCAATTGGCTCCTTAGGTCTCTCATAATGTGTACCGCTCCTCAATTGGATGACATTGATAGTTTCTTTCCTAGTGGGGGATTACCTTGGGGTGATAATTGCCCCTTTTGCTTTTGAGAACTTGAGGACGCCAATTGACACAATTGAGTCTCCATAATCTTGTTATGAGCAAGGATGTTGTTGATGGTGATGTCCTTTGCTTGACTATCCTTTTGCATTTGAGCAAAGAAATCTTGTTGATTCTTTTGCATTTGCAAAATCGGTTTTTGAACATCAAAAGCTTGATCATGATTTTGTTGTAGGATGTTTAGCTTTGAAATCCTTGAGTGTATAAAGGTCTTTGTGTGGGATTTCTCATTGGTGGTGGAGTGTATGGTGTTGGATTTTGAACTTTTTGGCTTTTGTATGAAAGATTGGTATGGAATTTGGTATTTTCATTGTAAAAGTTTGAGTAGGGAGTGTCGCTTTTGTAGGCTTGAAAAGCATTCACTTGCTCGTTGGTTCCGCTAAACTCGAGTTGAGTGTGTCCCAAAGTTCCACAATTTTGACAAACACCATCGGGAATGGAAGGTGCTACCATCATAGCATTGACATGTTGGCATGTTTGTTGCTTCGATGAATTTGAGGCTTCACTTATATTGGCCATACCTTTGTCAAACTTCAAGTTCATTGTGTCGATGTTAGAACACATTTGTGCACTCAAATCGGCACTTAGTTGGGTGACGGAATCCACATCATGCTTTCCTCATCTAGTGATCTTTCTTTGCCGACTATATTGGGAATTATGGACCGTCATTTCTTCTATTTTGGACTAAGAACCACTCGGTGAACCTCGCATTTGACCCCATATTGAGGACATTCCTTGAATCTTCAAACAATCTATTCCAAAAATTTTGGACTAAGAACCACTCGGTTAACCCATGATGAGGGCAAGAGTGGCATGTTGCTTTGAATATTTCCCAAGCTTCATAAACAGACTCCTCATCCCTTTGTTTGAACCCGGTGATTTTGGCTCTAAGCATGTTGGTTTTCTTGGATGGGTAGAACTTCTTGTAAAAGGCAAGTGCTAACTTCTTCCAAGAATCGATACCAAGAGTAGCCTTATCAAGGCTTTTCAACCATTGCTTGGCGGTTTCGATTAACGAAAAAGGAAACAACACCCATCGAATTTCATCTTGTGTTACACCCATTTGAGAAATAGCATAACAATAATCACAAAATATCTCCATGTGAAGATGTGGATCCTAACTAGGCATCCCACCAAATTGACTCCTTTCAACAAGTTGAATAAAGGCGGACGTTGCTATGAAGTTCCCGGTTAAGTGAGCGGGTGTCGGAGTACCATTTGGTAGGTTCTCCTCAGTTGGCACGGAATGAGATGAAAACTTAGGCGTGTTTGGTGGTTTTGGTATTGGGTTGGCTTCTCCTTGTCTTGCAAAAGGATTAGTAAACTCAATTCTTTCCACTTGCGTAATACCCACGTCTACAAGCCCTTGGATACCAAAGTTTGGTTTCCCCGTTGTTGAAGTAGAAGCTCCCCTAAAGGCTCTCCTTATTCCTCTCAAAGTTCTATCAATCTCGTGATCAATAGGTAGGTGATTACCTTGTAATCTCCTAGGCATGCAAAATATCAAAAACTAGAAAACAATTAGAACCTCCTTGGGGAATTGGCACCATCATGGAAAGAGAAACAACTAAAAAGCAATAAATGATAACAATTCAACAATACACTGTCCCCGACAACGGCGCCATTTTTGATGCGGGTCTAGGTCGCCACACCCTATCAAAACAATATTTATACTCTAACTAACTAGCAAGTAGCAAGTAGAGGTCGATCCCAAAGGACGGCTTGTCAAACTATGATCAAATGCAAACAAGTCATGTCTTGGTGTTACAAATTTGGGTTGAGATGAAAGCTATATTACTACGATGAAAACGTAAATAAAAGAAATAAAAAAGCATGCAATTAAAAGTAGAGATGTAAACAATTGATTAAAGGCAATAGGGTGTCATGGGTTCATAGGGGTAACATGGTAAGATCTTAGTGATGAATCCGGTAAATGATTGTAGTTATGCTAGGATCGAGTTCGTTTATATCTTACAATCCTTAGGAAGATTTAGATCTCGGAGTCAAGTTGGTTTATAACTTACGACACCTACAACGACTTCGTTCTCCCTATTCAACAAATGCATGGTCTAACAATACTCGAGTTGGTTTATGTCTTACAAGTTTTGTTAAGGAGATAGAAAATCATGCTAGGTTGTCAATCAAGCATTTCATCAAACATAACATGTGCATAAGTTGAAGAATATCACAAAAAATCATTCATATAAACTCATCATACATAGATCTAACCCATGATTACTCCCCTAATCCCTCACTAGCCCTAGCTAGAGGACTACTTACACATCATTATGGTAAACATGCCAAAGAGGGTGTCAAACAACTTAGCAAGCATAAACATGATGATAATGAAGTAAATAACAAAGGAAGTAAGAAAATGAATAATCAAAGAGTAAAAGGATCATACCAAATTAAGATGAACAAAGGAATGGAACAATAATAGAAGAAAGCTTTGATTAATGATGAGAAGTTGTCAATTCCTCAATCCAAAACCCAATAATTCTTCAATTACAAACTAGATCTAAAGTTGCTTAAATAACAAGGAAAGGATTAAAGGTAATTAGGATAATCTAAGCTAAGAGATGGATTCTCTAAGTATGTCTAATTCACAAATTACATAGGCTATTTATACTAAGTACAATATTAAGGTTAACTAAGGGCTTAAATGACGATTAGGCCCCTTAAATTAGTCCAAGGAAGAGCTAGAGCTAGTAGGACTTGTGGGAGTCCTTGAATTGAACGCCCTTTGAACTCTGTTGAGGGACTCGTGCGAGTCAGGGAGGACTCACACGAGCTGGCTTCGGATTTGCACGATTCTGGGAGGACTCGCACGACTTCTCTACCAGTGCCTGCTCCTTTGGCTTGCTGCTCCAAGACTCGTAAGGGCTCCTCGTGACTCATGGGGTTCCTCATCATTGCCCGAATACTTCACATAATTACTACGGCCTTTTGTCTTTGTCCCTCCTTCTTGCTTGGTTGTTAAATGCGATCAATTTAGCTCCCGAAATACTCATGAGTCCAAGGTTGGCACTCTTCTCCTACCAAAAGCACCAAAACCTCAAAGAATTGCAAATAGGCAACTAAAGATAAGAAACGACCCTAATATATACACAAAAGCGTGTGGAACGAGGCTAGTTAGGGGACTAAATATGCGTAAATATGGGTCATATCAATAGACTCTTACATTACATAAAAATAGAGAAAATAAAGTACAAAGTGAGAATTGTAACACCCTCATACTCCAAGGTACCTTATCAAGGAAAACCTCAAGGTATAAGAGTGCTACCATCTCGGTTACCCGAGGTAGTGTACATCATAGAAACCATAATGAAACATAATTAAAAGATTAACTTATTAAAATGGCTGCAAGTCTCCAAAATACAAATATAACGCCAAAATCCAAAATGTGATAAAAGTATAAAACAAAAATAAGCAAAAGCTAGACTACAAAAAGACTGGTGATGACTCAGCCCTGCCAAACCCCACAGCAACATCAACATCAACATCGATCATCACCTGCTAAACCAATTGCTCACCATCCCCGAATGGATCACCGCAGTTTTGAAAACATAAACGACGTCAGCCAACTATATAACAATATGATATAACAATAAAGCATAAACGTCCACAGTAACTGTAATCAACATCTTCATACTTCATAGTAACTAGTAACCGACTACACACCAAGTTGTGTAGCCCTGCCAGATTACCCATCGCAACAGGTAATCCACACCGCAAGTGGGGATCGTAGCCTTACCACCAAAATCCCCACTCATCGCAACGAGCGAACCAAAGTCCATTAATGTGCACATCCCCCTTGCGTCGAGAAACACAAGAGATGAACAATGGAGGTGAGACCATCTTTCGCAATTGCTCACAATACCAATACTAATACATCAACATATCTCAATCATAAAGTAATAACAAAGATCGTCACATCATACATCATACTGTTCTACAATCAACTTAGTAGGGAAACCCTACCTGATTAGCAATCCAATCAACACGACAAAAGTCAAGAAGGCTTCCTTTACAAAATCTCCTCCTAGAATAAAAGCAATCAATCAATACAATGGAAAATGCAATCTAATCCCAAAAACCCCCAAAATACCCAAACTAGGGTTTCATCAATCTAATTTAAACCATAAAAGACTAAACCAATTAACTTACCCTGACGATTACGAATGCAACGATGTCAAAATCCCCAAATGTGATGAACTCAAGCCTTGGATCAATAGGAATAGAAGAGAATTAGTAACGTTGTTTAGTTTTTTGTGAAAAAGTGATTAAGTTACCTAATGAAAAGTTTTTAAGTTAAAATACGATTATCACATGCTTCCCGTTCTATTTTTATATCGATCCGCGAAAAAACCCGTAACGAACCAGACACTCGGTCGAGTACGAGCCACTCGACCGAGTAAGACACACTCGACCGAGTGCAGGATACGCGATCGAGTAAGCCACACTCGATCGAGTGCTAACTCACTCACCCGAGTTCACAACAAACAGAACTCTGATAGAGTGCTAACTCACTCACCCGAGTTCACAACAAACAGAACTCTGATAGACTACTCAAGACAGCTACTCGGTTGAGTACCCCATACTCGGCCGAGTAGCCTAAGATCATAAATCGAACCATACTAAAAACAACACTAACGAAAACCGAAACGTAACCAAATCATAACCGAACCATGCCAAAAATCGTGATCAACCAACCCGAAACATACTCAAAACTGACCTTAAAACACGCACGATCATCTCCTACTCCCCTTAAAAGAGCAAGGTTACATCCCCGTAACCAAACATACCTAATTAAAAAGATGTGGATACCGTTCCTTCATGGCCTCCTCCGCTTCCCATGTTGCTTCTTCGACATTATGATTGATCCATAAAACTTTCAGCAACACCGTCTCACCATTCCTAATCTTGCGCACCTTACGATCCAAGATCTCCTTTGGTACTTCCATATAGGTCAAGGACTCATCCAACTCGATGTTCTCAACCTCTAGAACATGAGAAGGATCACTCATATACTTACGGAGTTAAGACACTTGAAAAACATTATGAACACGGTCCAAAGCGGGTGGCAACGCTAATCGGTAAGCTACCTCACCAATTCGATCTAAGATCTCATAGGGTCCTATAAATTTCCGGCTTAACTTACCTTTCTTGCCAAAACGTATCACCCCTCGCATAGGTGACACCTTCAAAAGGACCTTGTCACCCACCTGAAACTCATGCCCCTGCCATGCAAGTCTGTATAGCTCTTTTGCCGATTCTGAGCTGCTTTCATCTTCTGTCGAATGAATCGTACCTACTCAATCATGTCATGCACCATCTGTGGTCCTAAAACCACCGCTTAAGCACTATTATCCTAACATATAGGACTCCTACACCTCCTCCCATACAAAGCCTCGAACAGTGCCATCCCGATACTGGTGTGAAAGCTGTTGTTATAGGAAAACTCAATCAAATCCAATCTATCCTCTCAGTTGCCACCAAACTCCAAAACACAAGCCCTCAACATGTCTTCCAAGGTCTTGATAGTCCTCTCAGTCTGTCCATCTTTCGCAGGATGAAATGTCGTACTCATATTCAAGGTAGTACCCATCAACTCCTGCAACTCCTGCCAAAACTTAAATATAAACCGCGCATCCCGATCTGACACGATGTCTTTCGGTACCCCATCCAACCCGACCACATTCTTACAGTACCCATTGTCTAACTGCAGTTTACTCTAAGTATCTTTCATTAGAATAAAATTGGCCAACTTTGTCAGTCGATCCACTACCACTCAAATCATATTGTTGTCCTGCTGAGTCCTCGGTAAACCCACAATAAAATCCAAAGAAATAGATTCCCACTTCCACTCAGGTACCTCAAGAGACTGAATCTTACCTTGAGGTTTTCGAGCTGCTCCCCTTTGACCCTTTAACAAGTCAAACATCAAGCCACGAACTCAGCTGTCTCCCTTTTTATCCCAGACCACCAGAAAGTCTTCTTAAGATCCTTATTGAATTTATCACCACCTGGATACACTGAATAAGGAGTGAAATGAGCCTCAGTCATAATCATCTTTCTCAGCTCGGCATCATTATGTACACACCATCTCCCATCAAACCGAACACTCCCATCAATATGAACCGAAAACCTCGAAGTTGTCCCCTTTTCCACCCCATCTCTCTACTCCCTAATCTTAGGATCATCAGCTTGCTTACTCTTGATTTCTTCATAAAATTCAAGTTCCACTATCAAGTCCTCAAGAGCATCCCATTTTCGAATCATATGGATCCTCATCCCATTCACCTCATCCTTAAGTCGCATAAGAGACATAGCAGTGCATAAGGAATGCACACTCTTCCTACTCAATGCATCAGCAGCAACATTGGCCTTCCATTCATGGTAGATAATCTCCATATCATAATCACCAATCAACTCCATCCATCTCCTCAAACGCATATTCAGCTTCTTCTGCGTGTAGATGTACTTCAAGCTTTTGTGATCTGAAAACACCTTAAAAGTTGGCCCATAGAGGTAGTGTCTCCAAATCTTCAAAGCAAATACCACCTCACCAAACTCAAAATCGTGAGCAGGATAGTTCTCCTTATTAGTCTTCATTTGCCTCGAAGCATAGGCGATCACCTTCCTATTTTGCATCAGAACACAACCCAACCCATTATTAAAAGCATCTGTGTATACCTCAAAGTTCTCACTCCCCTCTGGAAAAGCCAAGATAGGAGTTGTAGTCAAATGCTCCTCTAAGGTTTGGAATGCCGTCTCACAACTCTCATCCCAGTGAAATATGTTCTCCTTTGTCATCAACGTTGTCATCGGTCTAGCTATCTTCAAGAAATCTTTCACGAACCACTTGTAGTACCCGGCTAGACCTAAGAAACTCTGAACCTCAGCTACATTCTTTGGTGCTTCCCAGTTTAACACCGCCTCAATATTGGTAGGATCCATAGCTACCCCATCTTTAGAAATCACATGGCCCGGAAAAGCCACCTTCTCCAACCAAAACTCACACTTGGACAATTTAGCATACAACTGGTTATCGTGCAATGTTTGCAATACCAGTCTCAAATGCTCCTCGTGTTGTTCCTTACTCTTAGAATAGACTAGGATATCATCAGTGAACACTACCACAAATCGATCCAAGAACTGGCTGAAAAACCGGTTCGTTAAATCCATGAACATTGTTGGTGCATTGGTCAACCCAAACGACATGACCACATACTCATAATGACCATACCTCGATCGAAAAGCTGTTTTTGGTATGTCCTCATCCCGAATCCTCAGCTGATGGTACCCCGACCTTAGATCGATATTAGAAAACACTCCGGCCCCACTCAACTGATAAAAAAGGTCATCAATTCTCGGTAACGGATACTTATTCTTCACCGTCACATGATTCAACTCCTTGTAGTCGATACATAGCCTCAAACTGCCATCCTTCTTCTTCACAAATAGAACTGGAGCACCCCAAGGCGATACACTAATTCTAATGTACCCCTTATCGAGCAAGTCACTCAACTTCTTCTTTAACTCCTCTAGCTCCTTAGGAACCATACGGTACAGGGCCTTTTAGAGAGGTCCCGTCCCCGGTTTCAACTCCACACTGAAGTCAATATCTCTCTGTAGAGGTAACCCCGGTATCTCATCAGGAAAGACATCCCCGAACTCACCCACCACTGGTATCTCCAAAGCTGATTGTTCCTCTATCCTAGTGTCCTTCACGTGGCAAAGGATCATAGGATAACACTTCCTCAGGTATGACTTCAAAGTCACCGCTGCAATGATCTTCACTTTGGGTTTGACCACAAACCTATGGTAAGACACTCTAATTCCCTTAGGCCCTCTTAAAGTGACATTCTTTTGGTGACAGTCTATAGTAGTACTATACCTCCCCAGCCAATCCATCCCGACTATAACCTCAAACCCATCCATAGGAAACTCAAACAAATCAACCGAAAAGTTGACTTGTCCAACAACCATAGAAACCCCCTTATACAACTTCTCACATGATACAGACTCTCCCGATGGTATAAAAACTTCATCCCTTACAGACTCATACTCCCCCAAATCCATAGACCTTGCATGACTCCTAGACACGAAAGAGTGTGTTGCCTCCGAATCAAACAAAACAAAAGAAGAAGTACTATTGATAAGGAATGTATCGGTGACCACTTGAGCATCGTCCTCTGCCGCATGCTTATCCTTCATGAAAAGCTTGCCAATGTTCTTCTGTCCTCCACCCTGCACCGTGCTAGCCGATGCATTAGATTTAGCAGCCAAGTTCTAATTCCTATTATCATTCTGCCGCTGATAGTTCCCACTATTGTTGCGGTTGTAGTTACTATGGTTGCCTTGACTTCCCTGGCTATGCCATGACCCAGCTAGTCTGTTGCTAGCCATACTATGCCCCGGTACCTAAGAAAAGACGACTCTCTTATGCCCCTAAAAACCATTCCCGCCGAAACTGGTACACTCATACCTCTTATGGCCGGAACCGCCATAGTTGTAGCATAGCAACCTGGAGCTGCCACTGTAGCTCCTACCACCAAGGCTTCCAAATGACGATCCCCCACTGAAACCAAAGCCACCATAGGAAGCCCTTCCCTGGTTGAAGTTTCCCCTCTTGAACCCAGGTGTCTCGGTGCCCTCACTATCAGTCTTCCTCTTCTCACCACCCTTCTCATTATTCTCCTTGGTCATATCGACCAACCTCTCAATGCTCCCAACCCTCTCATACACCTCCTAAAAGTTCATAAGGACCCCCCTGAAGTTAGCTGATGAGGTCGTCGCCAACCTATCAAAAATACCCTAGGTACAACAAATAAATGTAGTATAAAGGGGTCGAATTCCACAGAGACACTACGTTCTTTTCTACGTAATTGCTTGGGCAGTCTTTCTATCTTAGGTCACAAGTTTGTTGATTTGATTGAGGTGAATAAAAACTATAATAAAACTAAATATAAAAGCTATGTAAAAATGAGATGTAAACAATAATATTAAAAGGCATCTAGGGAGTTCGGTTTGTTGGAGTAAGTGTCCTCAACAATAGTGCGATCACGATGATGATTTAAATATCGTCATTATAAACTCAATATAAGAATACGCAAGGGATGATT